>LPNX011003032.1:0-137089 GCA_001517045.1 Pseudotsuga menziesii
TATGCAGAAGATGGCTAAAGTAAAACGCAGCAAGGAACTTCAACAGGAAATCGAGTCATGCAGGACGAAGGTGACAATGCTGGAAAGTGCACTACAGCCCTTGGTCGATGAAGCTTTAGAGCTGACCAATGCTGCGGAAAGCCAGCTCAAAATTTTGAAGGCATATGACAATTTTGCACAGGAAAAGGCTGATGTAGACTCTTCTTCCGTATTACAGGAGATGGTGGAAAAGGAGCAAGCCACTGATGAGATACTGCATAATCTCACCAGTCGATTCCAGACCCTCGCAAAGAAGATTCGCCCGCCAGAGCAAGATGCAGAGTGTCCCGGGACGGGCCACTAGTGAGTCTTAGGGGCCTGTTGGGGCGCATATTCCACATAGGGTAACTCCGCGGTTAGTTAGGAAATTTGTAAGCGGAGCTATGGGTCAAAATAGTCTTAGGGGTGTCAGGGTAAGTAAAAACCCTCTCTGTTTGTAATAAGCCCATGGTTTAAATCCGGGGTTTAGGGTTTTGTGGGTGCCCATGGTTTAAGACCAGGGTTTTTGTAAAGCCGCGCAGTATAAATAAGCGCTTATGTAAAATGGAGAGGTTAGGATTTTTGATGTAAGAAAAGATAAGGCAAGTAAGATCGGATTTTGTAAGGAAAGGAAAAGTCCCAGCTGTGTGCGTGGACGACCTCTGCAGCTGTGTGCGCAGAGGGATTTTGTAAGGAGGAAAGAAAGATCTGCAGCTGTGTGCGCAGAAGCCTGCTGCTATGTGCGCGGCTGTCAGGAGGAAGAAGAAATCTGCAGCTGTGTGCGCAGATAAACTGTGGTTTTGAGGAAAGAGGAATAAAACGCAGTTTGTGGACGTAGCCCCTACACTGGGGGTGAACCACGTTATATGTGGTGTTGTGGTTTTGTTGTGTTGTTTCTGTTTCTGTCATTTTCATGCATTAAACTGAATATATCTGATAATATAAGATCTCTGCTAATACTAAGCTTCGCTGTGAATTCCCTGTAGTGGGTTATGCAAGTTGGTTTGTGTATTATGTTGTGAAATATATATGAATGAATGATAAATTAATCAGAAGTCGATTAGTAATTATTTAGAAAGGCCAAGGTACAGTAATACCCCTCTCTGCATGCAGAAACTTGATTCTGCGGCACCCCATTGCTGTTTCGGGTGAGACTGCAACCTGCGCGCGGGTTGTTGCCGAAAGGGCCAACACAGTGGGTCTTTTGTTGGTGCGACGTGAAAAGCATTAACCCGGGTCTGCCCAAGTGCCAACAGTGAGACTTCAGGCCACGTTGTTGTCTGTCGCTGAAAGGGCCAGTGAGCTAGGGGTGTTGTTGGTTGATTATAGTAAACCCGGGTCTGCCCAGACGACCAACAGCTAAATTAGCACCCAAATATTGTGGAACCTTTGAGATATTATCAAGAGTTGGACCAATGGCTTATCAGTTAGCTTTGCCACCAAATCTCAAAATACATAATGTATTTCATATTTCTATATTGAAAAAGTATGTGCATGATGTTACTCATGTAATCGATTGGAATGTTATTCAAGGAGAACCAAAATGAGATTTTCAGGTGGAACCGGATTGTATCCCCGACAAGAGAGAAATTTTTCTCTGGAATCGCACCATTGGACAAGTAAATGTGCAATGGAATCACCTTAGTCCAGATGAAGCAACCTAGAAATTGGACAGTCATATGTAGGATGCATATCCAATTTTGTTCGAGGAAGACTCAGATGATACTTAAGCAACATCGATGAAGATGTTGAACTTAAGAGGGGGTGTTTGTAACCCACCTAGAGCTGAAAAACATTTTATTTTTGAGAAAACATTACTTTAAAAGTTATTGTAAAGTTTTATGTTGTTGACCAAGGATGGTCAAAGATGATTGTAATTGAATATTTTATTTATTTAAATAATTAAAAGAAGAGACACCTATCCAAAGAAGACTCTTGAAGAGTGTTCACTGAGCCACTAGGAGGAATGATCTGTTGTAAAAGGCCAAAATGACAAGTGGTGGAAACATAATTCACTTTCTAGTTGTTGGAGGAGGCAACACCCTATAATTATGGTCATGTTCACTGGAAAGAGGAATTGAGCAGGTGGTTCATTTAATTGCAAAACTGACCCAAAGACCTAGGCAAGCTTATATATACCATCGAATGAGAAGGATGCTCACTACATTCTAAGTGATTAGAGCCTTGTGGTTTTGTTTGAAATTGAAAGGTTAGGAACATAAGAAAAAATTCCATGAGGGGAAAGCTAAAGTGAATTGGTGAGAGTTAAGTCCGCAAGTGAGATTGCTAAGTTACAGAGTACTGTGAAGGATTCTACGCAACATTTTCATCCTGGTGGTTCAGTAAACAGGCTCGGGGGTCCTAAAGAAAGTAGTCTTGGCTTCTTTCAGGAGACAGTTGGGAGGAACAATCTTCTTTGGGTGTTTGTCCCCTTCAACAGTTAACAGGTTCTAAGTGCTTTGGTATCTAACCTTAATTTCAATCTATATTTATATCTGTATAATATTATGAATGTTAAGTTTCCAAAACTATTATTTGTTTTCTGTAATAAGTAGGATATTATTTCTATTGCCTATACATTATCATGTTCATGAATGTCACTGTATACACTGGGCTTCTTAGTGAAATTTGTAGGCTATCATATCTAGAACAATTTCATATTTATGTATATAAATTTCATCTGACTATACATGGTATACGCAAATAAATAGTATGTAGTATTTCTTTAGATTTCTTCTAAAAAACTTACGTTTTAACAAAAAGGTTAATTCAGAGTTATCATCATTTAAAATAAACAATGAATATTTTACAGTTAGAACTTGTTCTTTTTATTTAAAAAAATGATATGGCTTCTAGCCAAGGGATAATACCCATAGAATATATATATGTGTGTGTGTGAATACTTACCTTGTATAGAACAGTTACAGCCAGAAGGCTTAGTATTTGAATATACTTGCACAAGTATTAAACTCGAAACAATCGAAAAGCCCATATATTCTCTATGTTAATAGTTTATAACTTGTTCATGATTTTAAACCAAAAATCAATATGGCGGTAAAAATGAATATCTCCTTTATGAAATACAAGTTTAAGAATTGAAGCCTGTAAAGGCTATTCCTTTTTAGCAAGGAAAGCATATTAATTGAAATCTTTTTAGAAGCATACAGCCTAATAGAGATAGGTCGTAGCCATATTTAAACTAACTGTAACCAAGATAATATCCCTTTTCAAATGATTATCGTTTTCCAAAACAATATTAGTATAGTAGTAAATATATATATTTATACCCAAAACTTTTAGCCAAGATTCAGCCATAACTAATCTTGAAACCAGTTTGTTAAATATTTTAAACGATTTACCATTTGTACAGAGAAACTCCATAAATTAACAATTTTGGAGATGCAGTGGCCTCACGGCCTTAGAATATCAATTGAAATTACATCGAAAACACCAAAAGGAAATTACACAGTAGTCGAACCAAGTTTCCATATAAATTTACCAAGTATAATGATCAGAGTAGAGCCATACGAAATTTATAAACAAGATACGTATTATTAAAATAGATTATAAAGAAGGATAAATAATCGAAATATATTTTATAGAGAGAAGCTGTAGAAGTGAAACAAGATAAACATTGTACAAGCTACGAAATAGAACCGAGGGCTTCTCAACGGTCTTTGAACCCAAATAGAAAACAAAAAAATGAAATGGTTATTTTTAGCACTATATTTGAAATTGTAGATTGTTTAATTGAAGGGTTTGGAAATGATCA
The DNA here is from genome assembly GCA_001517045.1 of Pseudotsuga menziesii. NCBI lineage: Eukaryota > Viridiplantae > Streptophyta > Pinopsida > Pinales > Pinaceae > Pseudotsuga > Pseudotsuga menziesii. Next base: position 3,791 of record LPNX011003032.1, read on the forward strand.
TATTTGAAAATTTTGTGAAAGCGTTCTTTATATTAATGGGTTAGCATGATCTTTCATCATGGGTCATTGGATGAAGAAAGGGATTTGATCTACGATGGTGGATCGTTCCGCTGTTTGAAACATGGGGGAGAAATTGAAATGTTCTCATCAGTAGAATGGAGGTTAAAGGCATCAAATATCGACGACTTAGATTAAAGAGGTTGTAGATCAATGGTGGAAAGAAATTTCGTAGATCAGAGATGCAAGGAAAAACTAAGTTTTCGGATTTGTGGAATCTGTTAAATAGGTGCAATTTTCAAGGGCTGAGATTGATACAAGGTAAGATCAACGACGCTGGAGAATTTCGCAGACTGAACATGCTCAGACGAAAGAAGTTTTCCAATTTGCAGAATTGGTTAACTGGTGGAAAGATCGGATAGAGAAGATGTGAGCGGAGATAGATCTACGATCGGAAAGAATTCTTGAGACTGAACTAGCGCAGAGAAATTCAAGATTGAAATATGTGGAAAGTGGTAGGGGCCACGTTGATCAACGGTTGTGATAGTGGTCTATTTTTTTATCGATGGATAAGGTACATTCTGAAAATAGAATTTGCTCGATTGATCAAGTTTGAAATGATTAGTGAAATGTTAAATCTTTTCATAGTTTAACGATTCGTATGAAGGTAGATTGCAAATCAATGGTTGATATTGGTTTCGCTGAATCAAGTTGTGTAGGGTGATAATATTGAGTCTTGGTATTGAGATCTTGCACATGAACAGCTTAGATTTCAAAGAAAAACAAATCTATGGTATAGATTATAGGAGACGCACAATGGTTATGAAACATAAAAAATTATAAAAATAACTACGTGGAGTTCAAAGGTTTGTTTTTCTGAGCATTGGAATTGACGATAACCCTGACTATGTGCAAAGTGCCAACATGGATGAATTTGAACATTGTGCTAATTAACAAGGTAGGCATCCTAAAACTTTCCAAATATTTCTTAAAATGGATGAAATGGAAGTGGTAGAAGTGGCAGATAGTGAAGAGTTAGGGGTTTCTTGTTAGAAGGTTGAGGGAAGCTTCGAAGACAAAAATGATGAAGTTTTTGATACCATTTTATTGAATGAAACAATTTAGACAACTAAAAATAAATTGAAAAGTATAAAGGACCAGGGTAGTGACACCTGTGGTGTTTTTAGGTCTTTCTTTTTATTTTTTCTCTGTTGACTAGACACCCAATTGCCCTAAATTTGTCGAGTGGTGTGCGAATAACTATTATGTAGCTGAAGAAGTCATCATGGATGAACCTAAGGATAGGATCCTTTGCCCTATTCATGCATATGTTATCCACAAAACCCCATCTGTCCCAGATGATTTTGTTAATTTATCCCAGGAGTACAAAGAAGAAAACATCATACAATTCTTCCAAGAGTCTACAGCCGAGAGTAAGGAAACCTTTTTGAAGTCATGTTCAAATCCTGATAGTGAGGTTATAATTTTATCTTACCCTATTGACCTAGTTTTGTTTAATGAAGAAACCCAATCCTGTATAACTTTAGCTAGACAATTTTTGGGGTTATACACTAATGGTTATGTTACAAAGTCACTGTTGAGTCTGTTGTTTATCTTAAGTACTTGCCCAATTTAGTCTGAACTTCTAGGTCAGTCTTTCCAGTCTTGTTTCCTTAAGTTTGATGAGTTCCTAGCTGAGAACATTCGTTCTCAGTTAGTCAACTTCCACAGTACCATAGTTTTCAGATTCCAGTCATTTTTGCTGAAGATGTTCTTATCACATAATGAAGATAACCTACAGTTTCCTGAGTTGGTAATCCCTGATGAAATGACCTAGGAATATTGCAAGTTCATGAATTTTTTGATGGAAGAAATATACAACATTTTCTTTCAGAAAATATTTCCCAGGTTATTGCCAGAGATGAAGGAAACATTGCAACTTTTTCCTAGTAAAAGGATAGGAGACTGGTTTGCAATCCCTATATGGGTGGTCTCTACAATAGGATTATGTAAATGCAACCCATGCTTGGAGAGAACACCCCTTGAGGAGCCTTGTCTCAACATGTGTACACCTTGGACATAGAGTACTTCAAGAGGAGACCATATCTTGAAAATATATTAGGTTCCTTATGGATTTAGTCCACTTTACTATTGTTGGCCTCCCTCACCTATTTTATATGAAGGGAGGAGAGAGTCTTTCGTTGTATTATTCATGTAGAATCAAGTGAGATTTGATTGGATCAATTGTATCTTGAATAAAAACTTTCCTTGAATATTTATACTTGTCTTTATGCAAGGAAGGAAGGTGCTAGGTTTTGTGAAAGACAAAACCTAGAAGATACTTGAAGGGTTAGGGTTTGTGAAATATAAAGCCTAGAGGATACTTTAAGTGCTGGGGTTTGAGTCCATGTGAGAAGGACCTAGGGTTTGTGGAAAAGATAACCTAGAGGAGTCTTGGATCACTTTTCGTAGAGAGTTTGTGTGATGCAAGCTTGGTGAAATATCAAGAATGGACTTGTTGGTGTTGTGCTAACTTGTTTTAAGGCTTCTGGTGTGGCTAGATAGCTGGGCGGGATACATTGCTAGGCATTTGTATTGCTCATTAGTGTTTCTATTGATGGTAGACACCCTATATAAGGTTTGGATGCATTGGAGACTCTTAGCTTGTGGATAATCTTGAAGGACTATTTTGTACCAACTTGTGATAAGTTGTTGGTATGTACTTGTAACTTCATTTTTATGTATATGTCAAGTGTACATTCTTGTCCATGCCATGTACTTGAAGAGATGGTTTTCAAAGTATGTTGTTAATAAGTAAATTTCAGATCTATAATATGTTGGGAGTTGAGCCCTAAAGAGAGTGTCTTTAGTTCTAGTAATCATGTAGAATCAAGTGAGAGTTGATTGGATGAATTGTAACTTTGAGAAAAACTTGTTTGTAGTCTTTATACTTGTATTTATGCAAGGAAGGAAGGTACTAGGTTTTGTGAAAGACAAAACCTATAATGTACTTGAAAGGTTGGGGTTTGTGAAAGATAAAACCTAGAGGATACTTGAAGTGCTAGGGTTTGAGTCCATGTGAGAAGGAAATAGGGTTTATGGCAAAGAAACCCTAGAGGAGTCTATATACCAGGATAGACAAAAGAGTCATTAGAGAGAATTTGAGGTCAAAAATGGGCCTCAAAAGGACCAAAATGTACTATAAAAATCAACCAATTACATTCTAGTAGATGACATCATCCCCCATGGTTAAGGTGGCATTGCATGAGTTAAGAATTCTTATTTGTCACATTTTCTATGGTGGATGAAAACCCATAGTTAACTAAGGTAGTGGTACAAGTACATTTAAGTCATAAAGTGAAGTACTCATAATAAAAGTCATTTCACACTTTCTCATAAAATAATATTATTGTTATTTTCAAGTAAAGTACTCACAATTCACTTTCTCATAAAATAATATTATTGTCATTTTCAAGTGGTACTCATAATTCATAAAAATGTCTTTTCACATTTTTTAATAAAATAATATATTGTCATTTTCATGTTTTTTTAATTTTAAATTATATATTTACTCAATTGTATTTAATATCATAATGTCAAACTAATATATATATATATATAATCTTGTATTTTTAAAATAAATTAAATTCATGAATGATATTTATATGAAAAAAATATGTTAGTTATGCATATAAATTAAATTAATTTTTGTTTAATTTTATTTACAAGTTCAAGACAAATAAATGCTAAAGGACAATAAATTTTTTAGAATTTACAATGAATCTTAGTCACATCATTGTAGAGTTATTTTATTAATTTTATTTATAGTCAATTTAGAAAAGTAACTCAACCATGGTTATTTATATTGTGCATAAAAAGTAGTGTAGGAGGTGAGTTGTCATATATACCTACCCCATAAAACCCCTAACTCATAATATTTTAATATATCTTATATTTTTGTAGTACATTTCTTAGGAGGCCCATTTTTGACCTCAAATTCTCTCTAATGCATGCATACCTTAAAAGAACTCAAAATTGATTCCAAGTAGGCGAGCATGTGTTTGTCAAGGTAAAGACCAGAAACAACTCTTTTAAATTAGGGAGTTGTGCTAAATTAGCAACCAGATATTGTGGAACGTTTGAGATATTATCAAGAGTTGGACCAATGGCTTATCACTTAGCTTTGCCACCAAATCTCAAAATACATAATGTATTTCATATTTCTATATTGAAAAAGTATGTGCATGATGTTATTCATGTAATTGATTGGAATGTTATTCAAGTAGAACCAAAAGGAGATTTTCAGGTGGAACCGGATTATATCCCTGGCAAGAGAGAATTTTTTCGCTGGAATCGCACCATTGGACAAGTAAAGGTGCAATGGAAGCACCTTAGTCTAGATGAAGCAACCTAGGAATTGGAGAGTCATATGCGAGATGCATATCCAATTTTGTTCGAGGAAGTCTCAAATGATACTTAAGCAACATCGATGAAGATGTTGAACTTAAGAGGGGGTGTTTGTAACCCACCTAGAGCTGAAAAACATTTTATTTTTGAGAAAACATTACTTTAAAAGTTAGTGTAAATTTTTGTTGTTGACCAAGGATGGTCAAAGATGATTGTAATCGAATATTTTATTTATTTAAATAATTAAAAGAAGAGACACCTATCCAAAGAAGACTCTTGAAGAGTGTTCACTGACCCACTAGGAGGAATGATCTGTTGTAAAAGGCCAAAATGACAAGTGGTGAAAACAAAATTCACTTTCTAGTTGTTGGAGGAGGCAACACCCTATAATTATGGTCATGTTCGCTGGAAAGAGGAATTGAGCAGGTGGTTCATTTAATTGCAAAACGGACCCAAAGACCTAGGCAAGCTTATATATACCATAGAATGAGAAGGGTGCTCACTACATTCTAAGTTATTAAAACCTTGTGGTTTTGTTGGAAACTGAAAGGTTAGGCACACAAGAAAAAATTCCATGAGGGGAAAGCTAAAGTGAATTGGTGAGAGTTAAGTCTGCAAGTGAGATTGCTAAGTTACAGAGTACTATGTAGGATTCTACACAACATTTTCATCCTGGTGGTTCAGTGAACAGGCTCGGGGGTCCTAAAGAAAGTAGTCTTGGCTTCTTTCAGGAGACAGTTGGGAGGAACAATCTTCTTTGGGTGTTTGTCCCCTTCGACAGTTAACAGGTTCTAAGTGCCTTGGTATCTAACTTTAATTTCAATCTATATTTATATCTGTAGAATATTATGGATGTTAAGTTTCCAAAACTATTATTTGTTTTCTGTAATAAGTAGGATATTATTTCTATTGCCTATACATTATCATGTTCATGAATGTCACTGTATACACTGGGCTTCTTAGTGAAATTTGTAGGCTATCATATCTTGAACAATTTCATATTTATGTATATAAACTTCATCTGACTATACATGTTATACACAAATAAATAGTATGTAGTATTAGTATTTCTTTAGATTTCATCTAAAAAACTTACGTTTTAACAAAAAGGTTAATTCAGAGTTATCATCATTTAAAATAAATAATGAATATTTTATAGTTAGAACTTGTTCTTTTTATTAAAAAAAAAATGATATGGCTTCCAGCCAAGGGATAATACCCATAGAATATATATATGTGTGTGTGTGTGTGTGTGTGTGTGTGTGTGTGTGTGTGTGTGTGTGTGTGAATACTTACCCTGTATAGAACAGTTACAACCAGAAGGCTTAGTATTTGAATATACTTGCACAAGTATTAAACTCAAAACTATCAAAAAGCCCATATATTCTCTATGTTAATAGTCTATAACTTGTTCATGATTTTAAACCAAAAATCAATATGGCGGTAAAAACGAATATCTCCTTTACGAAATACAAGTTTAAGAATTGAAGCCTGTAAAGGCTATTCCTTTTTAGCAAGGAAAGCATATTAATAGAAATCTTTTTAGAAGCATACAACCCAACAGAGATAGGTCGTAGCCATATTTAAACTAACTGTAACCAAGATAATATCCCTTTTCAAATTCTTATCGTTTTCCAAAAAAATATTAGTATAGTAGTAAATATATATATTTATACCAAAAAATTTTAGCCAAGATTGAGCCATAACCAATCTAGAAACTAGTTTGTTAAATATTTTAAACGATTTACCGTTTCTACAGAGTAGCTCCATAAATTAACAATTTTGGAGATGCAGTGGCCTCACGGCCTTAAAATATCAATTGAAATTACAGAGAAAACCCCAAAAGGAAATTACACAGTAGTCGAACCAAGTTTCCATATAAATTTACCAAGTATAATGATCAGAGTAGAGCCGTACGAAATTTGTAAACAAGATACGTATTATTAAAACAGAGTATAAAGAAGGATAAATATTCGAAATATATTTTATACATAGAAGTTGTAGAAGTGAAACAAGATAAACATTGTACAAGCTACGAAATAGAACTGAGGGCTTCTCAACTGTCTTTGAACCCAAATAGAAAACAAAAAAATGAAATGTTTATTGTTAGCACTATATTTGAAATTGTAGATTGTTTAATTGAAGGGTTTGGAAATGGTCATATTTGAAAATTTTGTGGAAGCGTTCTTTAGCTAAATGGGTTAGCATGATCTTTCATCATGGGCCATTGGATGAAGAAAGGGATTTGATCTACGGTGGTGGATCGTTCCACTATTTGAAACATGGGGGAGAAATTGAAATGTTCTCACCAGCAGAATGGAGGTTAAAGGTGTCAAATATCGACGGCTCAGATTAAAGAGGTTGTAGATCAATGGTGGAAAGAAATTTCGTAGATCGGAGATGCAAGGAAAAACTAAGTTTTCGGATTTGTGGAATCCATTAAATAGGTGCAACTTTGAAGGGCTGAGATTGATACAAGGTAAAATCAACAGCGTTGGAGAATTTCGCAGACTGAACATGCTCGGACGAAAGAAGTTTTCCAATTTGCGGAATTGGTTAACTGGTGGAAAGATTGGACAGACAAGATGTGAGCAAAGATAGATCTACGATCGGAAAGAATTCCTGAGATTGAACTAGCGCAGAGAAATTCAGGATTGAAATATGCGAAAAGTGGTAGGGGCCACGTTGATCAACGGTTACGATAGTGGTCAGTTTTTGATCGATGGATAAGGTACATTCCGAAAATATAAGTTGCTCGATTGATCAGGTTTGAAATGATTAGCGAACTGTTAAAGCTTTTCACAGTTTAACGGTTCTTATGAAGGTAGATTGCAAATCAATGGTTGATATTGGTTTCGCCGAATCAAGTTGTGCAGGGTGATAATGTTGAGTCTTGGTATTGAGATCTTGCGCATGAACGACTTAGATGTCAAAGAAAACAAATCTACCGTATAGATTACAGGAGATGCACAATGGTTATGAAACATATCAAGTTATAAAAACACCTACGTGGAGTTCAAAGGTTTGTTTTTCTGAGCATTGGAATTGATGATAACCCTGACTATGCGCAAAGTGCCAACATGGATGAATTGGAACATTGTGCTAATTAACAAGGTTGTTGTCCTAAAAATTTCCAAATATTTCTTAAAATGGATGAAATGGAAGTGGTAGAAGTGGTAGATAGTGAAGAGTTAGGGGTTTCTTATCAGAAGGTTGAGGGAAGCTTCAAAGATAAAAATGATGAAGTTTTTGATACCATTTTACTGAGTGAAACAATTTAGACAGCTAAAAATGAATTGAAAGGTCTAAAGGACCAAGGTAGTGACACCCGTGGTGTTTTCATTTCTTTCTTTTTATTTTTTCTCTGTTGACCAAACCCCCAATCGCCCTGAATTTGTCGAGTGGTGTGCGAATAACTATTCTGCAGCTAAAGAAGTCATCATGTATGAACCTAAGGCTAGGATCCTTTGCTCTATTCATGCATCTGTTATCCGCAAAACCCTATCTATCCCAGATGATTTTATTAATTTATCCCAGGAGTACAAAGAAGAAAACATCATACAATTCTTCCAAGAGTCTGCACCCAAGAGTAAGGAAACCTTTTTGTAGTCATGTTCAAATCCTGATAGTGAGGTTATAATTTTATCTTACTCTATTGACCTAGTTTTGTTTAATGAAGAAACCCAATCGTGTATAACTTTAGCCAGACAATTTTTGGGGTTATACTCTAATGGTTATGTTACAGAGTCACTGTTGAGTCTATTGTTTATCTTAAGTACTTGCCCAATTTAGTCTGAATTTCCAAGTCAGTCTTTCCAGTCTTGTTGCCTTAAGTTTGATGAGTTCCTAGCTGAGAACATTCGTTCTTAGTTAGTCAACTTCCACAGTACCATAGTTTTCATATTCCAGTCCTTTTTGCTGAAGATGTTCTTATCACATAATGAAGACAACCTACAGTTTCCTGAGTTGGTAATCCCTGTTAAATGACCCAAGAATATTGCAAGTTCATGAATTTTTTGATGGAAGAAATATACAACATTTTCTTTCAGAAAATATTTCCCAGGTTATTGCCAGAGATGAAGGAAAAATTGCAACTTTCCCCTAGTAAAAGGATAGGAGACTGGTTCCTTCAGAGTCTAAAAAAATTATAAGGTTATAGGGATTTTTGCACCAGCCTTATTTTCTTCCAGCCTTTCTGAAAACTAGAATATTTTCTTTGGAATTTATTACACAAAGGATTACAGTTGAGAAAGAACACATCTTAAGCTTTAAGAAGTGTTGAGGCCTGGAAATTCGTAGGTAACAACAGTTAGGGATTCTCCCCAGTAAACGTTCCCAACTAGCCCGTTACTATTTGGTATGGGGAATCCGTCCGGTTTACGGACCAGCTACCATAGGTCAAGTAACAAAAATAAAGGGTTTTACTGGTTATGGCCCGTTCCACCGTGTATGTTTTTTAGTTTTTGTATTTAAGTATGAGATGCAAGTGCCTATATAAAAATGCAGATTGCTAGAGAATACGAGGAGCGGTCACAATGTGATGCACAGGTTCTTACCTCTCGTCTTAAATCTCTCGTATATAAACCACACACAAGAAGAAAAACTAAAACTAACTCTAACCTATCCCTAGGGAGAAACATTATCATTTATCAATGAGTAATGTATTTTGTGCATGCATTAAGAAAAATCATAGATAGCTGTTACTCTTTTCAAAACACATGAACATTTATAGATATATGAACAACCAGATAGCTAATTGTTTATGAACAACATTCATTACTCATAGTGGAAATTTCATAGAATGAACTAGAGCGCATTCATAACAAGAACATAGGTTCAAAGAGTTAGAACGATCTCACAATTAGTGAATAACAGTTGAAAACGAAATAGTTCACCTTCAACAAATCCATCCACAACATTTGAAAACTTCCACAAAGCTTTTTCCAATATGAAACTTGTAATTTCTTTATGCAAAAGGAAATAGTTCTTCCTACATCATACTCTCACAAGTCTATCTGGGAAAAAGTCCCTTCTTCTATCTAACTCTCCTATATTTATACTACAAGAAAAAATCTTGGGCTGCCCCTCAGTGACCTTTGGCCCCCCCCAACCGTTCAATCCCACAATTTTGTCCTTTTGTGAGTACTCATGATTTATACGATACGTTACATTTCAGGTTAAAATTTTAAAAGCATTTTTATGAAAAGGGACCAGCTTGGTAATTGATGAACTTTTCCAATCCTAGGCCTCTGCTCTTATTGATTATGCTTAGTAATCCATTGGTCCCTTGCTAGATCCTGTTGAGCTCAGACCTAACTTTCTTCTTCTTTTCTCTATTTCTGCTTCTTCATTCTTCAGTCGCTTCCTTCCTTCCTGCCTCCCTTATACTTTGTCTTTTAAACACATCTTACTTGCAGTAATCATACTGTCATGAAGATAGCATATTTTAGACCATTTAGGGTTTAATAAAGTAATACAAACTGTATCAATACATGCATTCTGTAAAATGAAATATAAACAAAATTAATGCATGAAAAGATAAGGCAAAGAAAATCATGTCAGCTAGGTCTGAAAATCCTCTAAACCCGCTGTCCAACTAAAAACACAATCCTGATAGAATATACTCTTCACCTAATTCAGGCTGCATCTAAGCTAATTTGAAACCCTCCGACGAAAACATGAACCAGGACAAATGTAACAGCTCCTCCTCCTCTCAGAAAAACCCCGACTCGACTAATACCACGAGAAAACTCCGCCATTCCATAAAATAGTATAAAAATACCAAAAGGTGGGAAAAACCTATTAGTAGTCGGGAACAAAATGCTAAGCATCGAGCAGAAATCCACTAAACGGCCGCAACAATGGGTAGCATAAAGACTATGGGTTCTGTGACAAGAAAAACGTTGGTGAAATAAACACTAAAACTGTAGCATCGGACCTCAGAACCACTACGACATCGGATGAGTAGTTCAATGAGGATCCGTAACGGTGGAAATCACATGAACTAAGGGTTTTGCAGACCAGAAAACCATCGGCGATCGAAAGAACGGGAACTAGCTAGAAAAGCATTGGCAGATAAACCAACTAAACATCGGCAAGATAGTGTAAAATTCAGCCGCAATGGCAGGAAAAAAACAGACTACGGTTTCCTCTTTCAAATGAAAACTGCGATGATCGGAAGTTTCAATGACTAAATGTCGGCGATGATGAGCTCAAAGCCGTTGCCGTGTCAGCAATGCAATAGACTAGCCCTTCGATCAATAGTAAAAAACCCTTCTGATAGTGCAAAGAGAAAGACCGTTAAAGCAATAAAACCACGGCATCGGAAAAGAAAGGAGTTATTCGTCGGAACATTCATCGTTTAGCTTCCGCAACGGTGACTCCGTAGGGAACTACGGCCCCGATGCACTGTACAAGAAATTTCCGACAACGATAAATGAAAACATTTACAAATCAAAACTTGAAGTTTCAAAGTCAAAAGTATTAGCTGGTCAACGATGAAAATAGTTTGTTTCACCTCTGAAACAGCGGAGGCAAAGAGAACTAAAGCTTTGATTCAAACATAAATATACTTTTGATAGTAATGAAGGGAATCATTCATATCAAAGGACATCATTTTCAAATCAACTTTAAACTCCACAGTCCAAAGCATTGGCAGGCAAAAGCAGTTTTCAAAAGAGCATGGAAACAGTTGACCTCACTTCAACTTCAAACAACCCAAAATATAGCAGAGGGAAAACAAAAACAAAGTTCAGCAATCCAACAATCCCAGGAAAAATGAAATTAAAAGGAGGGTCCAAATTTTTAAAAAATTTGGGAAAAAAGTTGCAGCTGCAACAATTTGTGACTACCTGGTGAACAAAAATCTCTGGAAAAACTCTTCTTTTAGTAACAGATTGTTTGACAATAAAACCAACATGTTGAATTATTCTAAATGTCTGGATTTCCCACTCAAAATGGGCCTCCTAAAATGAACTAATAAAATAATAGTTAAAATAATAAAATAATATTTATTAATTTTGGAGGAAGAAAAGAAAAAAACTACTTTTTTGTTTGTATTTTTGACATATCTCCCTGTGTTTTTACTCAAATTTTGATCGGGAGAGCTCGTTGGATGCGGAATTAAATTCCACGTCCAACGAGTACCCACTCGGCATACTTTTGACAGACCTCACTACCCCAAAAACAAGAAATACCTGAAAAAATGGAATGATGAGTACCCACTCGGCATACTTTTGACGGACCCCGCTACCCCAAAAACAAGAAATACCTGAAAAAATGGAATGATGACATCATCATTCCATTTTTTCAGGTATTTCTTGTTTTTGGGGTAGCGGGGTCTGTCAAAAGTATGCCGAGTGGGTACTCGTTGGATGCGGAATTTAATTCCGCATCCGAGCTCTCCCGATCGAAATTTGAGTAAAAACACAGGGAGATATGTCAAAAATACAAACAAAAAAAGTAGTTTTTTTTATGATACCTATCCCCAAATTTATATTAAAAAAGTGTATAAGACCTATACGGTATTTCAAATTTAAAGCAATTTCATTGGCTAACACATGATGACATGGAATTTGAGTAAAAGTTAAAAGGCCCATTTTGAGTTGAAATTTCCTCTAATTGGCAAATGGAAAATGTATGTACTTTTAATCATTGATATCAGTCCAATTTAGGGACTATAGGAACCAAGATTTAAAAGTACAGATAACTCTTTTGAGGCCAGGAATATGAGTTTCATTTTTACCTCTATCTTTGGGTAGCTTCCAACTTGGACACCACAGGATTGTAACATATGGTAAACAGAAATATTGATTTGTTCCTCATTCCCATGCCATTTTGCACTTTTGTGCTTTTGTCCTTTTTTGTCCTTTTTGAGTCCTCCTGCATGCCTTTCTTTCTGAATTTTTATTCAGGCTCCTCTATCCATAGTGTCCTTTTGTGTGAGATATGTATTGATTTTTAGTCCACAGATGGAGAAGAACTTTGGCAATTTTGTACTTATATGGTTCAGTACTTTGTTTTGATACATATTGCTTTCTTAGGAGTTTTGACTCTTATTTTCCTTTTGGCTTTCAATTCTTGGCATGGGATCATTTATATATAATATACTGTTTACCTTGATTCCTTTCCATGGGTCTTTTGCTGTCACCCCCTAAGACATTTTTAAATGTGAGATGGATGGAGCCTTGAAATAGTATTCCAGACCTTTTGATCCTGAGTTATTTTACAAGGATTAAGTAGGACTTCAATGTGTTCATAGCCATTCAGGAAAACTTTTAAACTATAAGAAATTCTTTCAGATAACACAATAGTACACAGTCTTATAATCAAGGACTTTAGTTAATCCAAAATTTTGATGCTCTCCATGCAACCAAAAGTTTGCTTCTTTTATTGAAATCAAACAAAATCTAACTAAAATAAACAGAAATAAAATAAATCAAACATAAACAACCAAATCAATTTATTTATGTACAAGATAATCCAGAAACAAAAATCAAGAAAAATAAAGTTTGAGAACTAAACCACTAACTGGTCAGTCCTCTGCACACCCCTATAAATATGACAACTTGTAAGTTAAGGGGCTAGGCTTGACTACAAAATGAAAAAGAAACTAACCATTATCTAATTCTACTATACTTGAATCAAAAACTACATCTACTATTTTACAATCAATCTCATCATCCCATGAAAATCGAAGGAGATCGGGTTGGGTGTTTGATGTACTGCTAGCTTTCTTCTTCTTGGTAGTCTCTTGGTTCTAGCTCTATTAGATGATTTCCCAACACAGAATTCACCGGTTCATTCTTTTCTTCCAATTTAGTAACATTGTGCTTCATGTGGGGCTCTCTTAATATTTTAATCTGTTTTGGACTTCCCTTCTGAGGCAACCACAAGTGTGACCAATCTGAAGCAAAATACCCATTTAGTATTGCTGACCAGTCTCGATTCAAAATCAGTCCATATCCCTCAGGTATGTCTGCTACTACAATATTAATGTACTGACATATCTTTTCGTTTGCAGATAAGCGAATCAAAACATCTTCCATTTCCCTGACTACTTTCACATTGGTTTTGTCTAACTGAGTAACCTGCCAGGAAGTAGGTTTAGGTTGTCCATTAATATTTTTGTAGAATGCAAGTGGCATAACATTAACTGAAGACCCTGATTCTACTAAACAATTGTGCACATTATGGTTTAAAATTTCCAAATTCAAGAGGAATGGTGGGGTTTTAAACCTAGTCTTACCTCCCACACTTGCTTCAACAATCTCTTCTACAGGTTGGTTGTTAGTGGGAAGTTCCTCCTCTGGCACTTCAAGTGTTTTTAAGAACTCGTACCCCATCTCAAGTGCTTTGAGATTTTCCTTGAAATTATCAGCTTTGTTTTCAATAGGCCTTTCCGGCATGTTGACTTGTTTTGGATCTTAACTGATAATAGTAAGTTCAGGTATTTTATCATCTGTGTTGTTCTTCTGTATTTTCTTCATCTTCTCTTGAAATTTCTTAATCTTTGGAAGTATTGAATTGTCTTTACTTAACAAACCTTGGCTCCTTCTTGTTACATTTTTTTTTCTGATATCTCCTCATGCTTTGAAGTACCTTCGTCTTCTATATCAAAAAGTGAGACACAGTCCCATAAAACCAGAGCATCATCCTCTTGTCTTTCTATTGATTTATTTCCCTTTTCCTCCTCATCATCAACTTATGTTAATTTGGATTCCAACAGTTGATTCATTACTAATGTCATTGAATTGATCCATTGAGGACAATTTTTTTCAGAATGAGGCTGCTGATGAAAAGTGCAAAAATTATCCATACCCACCTCCGTTAAATTCATTGATGCAGGACTATGTGGAGGAGGCTTAGATTGATTGTTGTCCTCTCTCCTTTTATAGTAAGGCTTATAAGATTTCTGAGCTTCTTTTTCCTTTTCCAGATCTATTATTATGTTAGATAGTTTCTGCATCATTTTCAACATTCCTTCAAAATCATGTGACTGCTCCTCTTTAGGCTTAGACAGTAATAAGGGTTTCTTACCAATTTTTTTTTTCTCCTAACTGCTCAGGATAATCTTCTATGCTCTCTCTTTCAGCTTCTACTCTCTCGGCTTCTTCATGAGTTTCTGACAACGTAGGCTTGACTTGCATCTTGGAAAACATGGCCAAGTTAGGCCCTAAAGCTGAAGTATAGTATTTGATCAAAACCTTATCAGAAGTTTTATTAGTTGCAGAAACATTCTTAAGATAAGTAGCAAACCTTTGGGTGAAACTATGTACTTTTTCTTTTCTTTCTTTCTTCAAAGCACATAACCCCTTCATTAACACTGCATGAGTTTTTTGGACTGCATACTTACTTCTAAATATTATTTCAAAAGTATCCCAGTCTGTGATTGAGTTTGTAGGAAAATAAAAATACCATGAGGCTGCTGCTCCTTTCAGGGTATGGGGAAACAATCTACAAACTACATCTTCATGTTCTCCAGCCCTTAGTCCTTCTATGGCCAAGTAAATGCTTTGTAAATGATAATCTACTAAAATATTTTCACTTGGGTCAAACTTGGGCAGCATTTTCTCAAAATCCTGAGGTAAGTCATGTAGAGGGGGTGTCAGGTTTAAAGATGACCTAGCCCTCCAAGTAGGTGGTGGATTTGGTGGCTGATTTGCATTCATGTTTTCCATGAGTCTGGGTGGAGAATGAGGTGGTGAGTGAACAGGGGTATGAATAGGTGAATAGTAAGGTGTATCTAAGCCTACTTGATTCAAAGGATGAAAAACTTCCTGTAAGGCTGTTTCTACCAGTTCTTCAAAATCTCTAACCAACACTGTGTCTTCCAATACAGGACGATATTTATTCTTATATTCTCTTCTAGGCAAGACATGAATAATTGGTAATCCTTGAATATTCTTCGCATATGCCCTAGTATGTCTTCTCAGATCATTAACTACTTCTTTATCGACAGAATACAGATGCTCTTTACCCTTCTCTTCGGGAATTGGATTGGGAAATAGACTGCTTTCAGAACTATCACCGATGGAATAATCTCGAGAAAATAAGTTTCCTCAGCTAGCCATGCACTAGCTACCCTCCTTCTAGCGCCAAAAAATGTTGAGGCCTAGAAAATCACAGGTAACAACAGTTAGGGATTCTCCCCAGTAAACATTCCCAACTAGCCGGTTACTATTTGGTATGGGGTTTTCGTTTGGTTTATGGTCTGGCTACCGTAGGTCAAGTAACAAAAATAAAGGTTTTACCGGTTACGACCCAGTCCACCGTGTATGTTTTTTAGTTTTTGTATTTAAGTATGAGATGCAAGTGCCTATCTAAAAATGCAGATTGATAGAGAATACGAGGAGCGGTCACAATGTGATGCACAGGTTCTTACCTCTCGTCTTAACTCTCTTGCATCTAAACCACAGACAGCAAGAAAAACTAAAACTAACTATATAACCTATCCCTAGGGAGCAAGATTATCATTTATCAATGAGTAATGTATTTTGTGCATGCATTAAGAAAAATCATAGATAGCTGTTACTCTTTTCAAAACACATGAACATTTATAAATATATGAACAACCAGATAGCTAATTGTTTATGAACAACATTCATTACTCATAGTGGAAATTTCATAGAATGAACTAGAGCGCATTCATAACAAGAACATAGGTTCAAAGAGTTAGAATGATCTCACATTTAGTGGATAACAATTGAAAAGGAAATAGTTCACATTCAACAAATCCATTGCACAACATTTGAAACCTTCCACAAAGATTTCTCCAACAGGAAACTTGTAATTTCTTTATGCAAAAGGAAATAATTCTTCTTACATCATACTCTCACAAATCTATCTGGGGAAAATTTCCTTCTTCTATCTAACTCTCCTATATTTATACTACAAGAAAAAATCTTGGGTTGCCCCTCAATGACCTTTGGCCCCGCCCAACTGTTCAATCCCACAATTTTGTCCTTTTGTGAGTACTCATGATTTATACGATACATTACATTTCAGGTTAAAATTTTAAGAGCATTTTTATGAAAAGGGACCAACTTGGTAACTGACGAACTTTTCCAAGCCTGGGCCTCTGCTCTTATTGATTATGCTCAGTAATCCATTGGTCCCTTGCTGGATCCTGTTGAGCTCAGACCTAACTTTCTTCTTCTTTTCTCTATTTCTGCTTCTTCATTCTTCAGCCGCTTCCTTCCTTGCTTCCTCCCTTCTACTTTGTCTTTTAAACACATCTTACTTGCAGTAATCATCCTGTCATGAAGATAGCGGATTTTAGACAATTTAGGGTTTAATAAAGTAATATGAACTGTATCAATACCTGCATTCTGTAAAATGAAATATAAACAAAATTAATGCATGAAAAGATAAGGCAAATAAAATCCTATCAGCTGGGTCTGAAAATCCTCTAAACCCGTTGTCCAACTGAAAACACAATCCTGATAGAATATACTCTTCACCTAATTTAGGTCACATCTGAGCTAATTTGAAACCCTCTGACAAAAACATGAACCAGGACAAATGTAACAGCTCCTCCTCCTCTCAGAAAAGCCCCGACTCAACCAATACCATGATAAAACTATGCCATTCCATAAAATAGTATAAAAATACCAAAAGGCAGGAAAAACCTATCAATAGTCGAGAACAAAACGCTAAGCATTAGGAATAAATCCACTAAACGGCCACAACGATAGGTAGCATAAAGACTACAGGTTTCGTGACAAGAAAAACGTTGGTGAAATAAACACTAAAACTGCAGCATCAGACCTCAGAACCACAACAGCATCGGACGACTAGTTCAATGAGGAGCCATAATGACGGAAATCACATGGACTAAGGGTTTCGTAGATGAGAAAACCATCGGCGATCAAAAGAATGGGAACTAGATAGAAAAGCATCGGCAGATAAACCAACTAAACATCGGCAAGATTGTGTAAAATTCAGCCACAATGGCGGGAAAAAAATAGACTACGGTTTCTGATTTCAAATGAAAACTGCGGTGATCGGAAGTTTCAATGACTAAATGTCGACGATGATGAGCTAAAATCCACCGCTGTGTCGGTGATGCAATAGACTATCCCTCCAATCAATAGTAAAAAACCCTTCCGATAACGCAAAGAGAAAGACTGTTAAAGCAAAAAAAACCACGGCATTGGAAAAGAAAGGAGTTATCCGTCGGAACATTCATCATTTAGCTTTCACAACGGCGGCTCCGTAGGGAACTATGGCCCTGATGCACTGTACAAGAAATTTTTGATAGCGATAAATGAAAACATTTACAAATCAAAACTTGAAGTTTCAAAGTCAAAAGTATTAGTTGGTCAACAATGAAAATAGTTTGTTTCACCTTCGAAACAACAGCGGCAAAGAGAACTAAAGCTTCGATTCAAACATAAATAGACTTCCGATAGTAATGAAGGGAATCATTCAGATCAAAGGACATCATTTTCAAATCAACTTTAAACTCCACAGTCCAAAGCATTGGCAGGAAAAAGCAGTTTTCAGAAAAGCATGAAAACAGTTGACCTCACTTCAACTTCAAACAACCCAAAATATAGCAGAGGTAAAACAAAAACAAAGTTCACCAATCCAACAATCCCAAGTAAAATGAAATTAAAAGGAGGGTCCAAAATTTTAAAAAATTTGGGAAAAAAGTTGCAGCTGCAACAAGAAGAGTTCAGATATTAAATTTCCCTGGGTGGAGGGGGAATATGTTGTCAAAAGTAGAGCTGCTCTACCAACCATTGATAATATGCTTAGAAGCATGGGGTTTTCTTTGGGAGATGCTATCAACTATTATCCACAACAGGTAATCTCTTAAAGAATATATGAAAACAAAAATAATCTTTTTGAACATACTGAAGTAGATGGACTTGGAGAGGCATATAATTGGGAAGATTATCCTAACAATACCCTAGATAATATCAGCATGGAACAAGACTCCGTCTCACCCATACTTGGAAATAATTCTCCCCCCAATGGACCTTTCTAACATAGTTGCAGTTGTTGGTAATATTTCAACATTAATAAGTTTTTCAGGAAATTCAAAGAAGAGAGAACATTCAGGTTTCATGGACACTGAAGAAGCAGACACTGCTAGTATAGGGAAGAAATGGAAAATTGGACAAGAGGTACAAATGGTACAGGTGAAGACGAGCAGTTTGAAAGGTAAACATAAGCAAGAAAAATCCAAAGTAACTGGTTTGGAGCTTCATGAATATGTATTTGATGGAGTAACCCCAAATATGTATACATCAAAAGAGGAGTGGTTGAATACCTACAGGGAAGTGGCTGATAAAACCTTTGATGAAACAGTAAAATTATATGAGGAAGTGAGACAATTGCCAAATCCAGATGTAACTTTAAAAACTATAATAGATCATGCCAAAGATACCCTAAGTTTGGCCATGACTGTTGGTAATAAGGTATCATAGGTGAATGTGAACTTAAAGAGTATCCCTACCACAGATGTGATACACCTTCACAGAGAAACAGGTGATATTATATATACAAAATTGCTTAAATCTACATTACAGGTGTCTAAACTGGAGTCCAACAAAAAGAAAGTTAGGACCTCCTACGGAAAGAAAAGGTTGAGAACAAATCCCTTCAAATCAAAATTAAAAAGTTGCAGGAGGAATTATTGAAGATTGATGGGCATTCAGAAAAAGGAGCAGTGGCTCAAAAGTTGTTTGATGAAAAAGAGAAAGAAGTTTAGGTGCTAAAGAAGAAATTGAAAATTCCTTCCACTCAGCTCATTTAGACCTCTGAATTGACAGAGTTTGAGAAGGATAAGGAAGCATTAAGCACTGAATTGAGTGATTGTAAATCCAAGCTGTTAAAGCTTGAAGAAAAAGAAAAACATTCAGAAAGGGATGCTAAGCTTCTGATAGAAAATCATAAGGACCTAAAAACTAAGCTGGAAGCAAGAGAAACATAATTACAGGAAAAATGCGAAGAAGTTAAAAATCAATCTATTGTTCTTTGTGTAGAAACAAATGCAACCTCTATTTCTAAAGAAATGTCTCAGGTAAACCTGAAATATGTAGAACTCACAGGGTTAAATAAACAGAACAAGAATCTAGAAGAGATAATTTCGAAAAGAGAACAAGAGAAAAGGGAAGTAGAGGAAAAAGGCCAAGAACTAATAGATCAGAATACCAAGTTAACAAAGCAGGTGGTTGGAAAAATGGCCTTGCAAGGGGCCAGACATATGATTTGGGATAATACTATTCTAGAAGCTAATAAGTTTAGACCATATTTAGATTATTTTGCGGATCAGGAGAGTGCTCTGAAAGTAGCTAGACATAATATTTTGATATTAAAACAAGAATTAAATAAGAAGCCAATGGAAGTAGCTCAGAATGCTATCAACTTTTTAAGTACCTTATCAGAAGATCAAGTTAGAAAGTTTGATGTCCGAGACAGAGTTGTTGTTATCTCTTGGGCTAGAAAGGTGATTAGAAAGTACATAATGTTGGATACTATATAGGCTAAATTTGATATTATAAGTCATAAAGTCAAAGAAGTGATTAAGTTATTTAATCCATTGGTAAGCAGTGGAATTCCTCTCTTCTGGGAGGAAAAAGGACCATTATTGTCTCAAAAGGAATATCTGGATAAATTAGTCAATTGCAGGTCGGATCACAGTAAGTTTGAATATATGCAGCACGCTCTGTCTAGAAGAGTTGTGTTTGATAAATTGGCTAGAGAGTTCGACTTATTATTTTATTTTAAAGTCGTGTGTGCCAAGGTGCCTAATTTTTCATATGCAGACAACATGGATCTCAGAGTTCTGGCACACGAATTGGTTGTTGCATATTTTCCTAATCTTGAACATTGGAGAGCAGTTCAACAATATGGATAAACTAAATATAAGTTACAACCATGAAGACATTAAGGAAGACAATGCAAAAGGAGTTTCGACGAAGGATATATTTTATGATAAAATGCTATTTTTAAATTCACTAGTTAAGAAGTTTTGTTATCTCATAACTATTTTGTAATAGATAAGTGCTTTAATACATGTAATAAACGGTTGAAACCGTTATACAATTAGGTTTTATTGTTCATCTCGAGGAGCAATTATATAAGTATTCATACATTTGATGAAGCAAGGGTTGGAACCCGTGAGATTTTGAAGATTTGTGTATTCAAGTATTTTTTTTAAATTACAGAGCTGAAAGTTGGTGTTTTTTTAGAGATTCATGTGTTATTTCATGTTGCAGTCTGTACTTTCCCTTCTTAAGTGATTTTTTTTCTAGTTTTATCTCTCCATTATGTTTTTCTTCATGTCTGAAATAAGAGTATAACAGTTTGGAATTCATATTTACTATGCTCTAGCTGTTGTTTTTAGATGTCCACCAAACCTTTCTTCTAAAGTTGATACATAATTCATTTTTACAATGCTCTGTGTTAACGGTTTGCTCATTTTCTTCCTTTTTCATCGGACAATCAATATTTGACTGTCGATGAGTAGCTACCTTGCCTCAGTTTAAAAATTCCATGCAAAATCTATGTTTATCTATATTCATATATTGACTCCATAGCCCAATGGTCATGTGTTCAGTTTCAACCAATCTTACCAATTACAAACAATTTTGCTTATATATATCTGGCCTTGTTAATATTTTGTGAGAGATCCCTCTCGGAAGAGAAAAAATATAGTTTTCTCTTTAAAAGTGGTTTTTATTGTTACCTAGGAATAGCCTTTACAACCTTGGGTAATTTTCCAGTGTTATAGCTATAATGCCTTGAAATTTCACAACAGGAGTTTCATTACAATTCTTCTCACATACTCCATGGTCTGAGTCAAAGGGAGTCTAAAACATTTAAAAATGTATCTTAACGTCGTAAGGCAAAATTAACACAGAAGTATACCATCGAAAAATGAAGGAGGTTTGTAACCTCCAAAAACGAGTCCAGACCCTAAGATAAATCAGATTCCCAAATTTTCTTTTATTTTGTTTTCGCACCTTAGGTGTCATTGGACTACAGGGTTTCCAAGGGCTTGGGTCTTACCAGGTACCCTCGAACCAAGTTTGTTTTCCATAGACCAAGCTCCTTCAGTAAACTAGCTTTCGAGACTGCCTGTCAAAAAAAAGACAGAGGTCAAAACATAGCACAAATCAAACATTACAACAAAAATTATAATTAAAAACTTGAGAGAATGTATTTACCTTGGTCGATGGGTCTATGATATTTTTGATGGTGGTTCGAGACTATTACCACATACAAGAGAAGCCAAAGCAATGTGGATATAAATCCTAGTGGTGCGGGGTCCAACTGCACTCATCAAAATGCTAACATGGACAAGCAAGGCCGAGAGGTCCGAGATCCCTCGGTTCTTCACATTTCTACACAGTGCAAAATAACAAATCCCTTTGGATTTTTGAGCTAGGGTTTTACTTCTGATGGACCAGTTAGATGACACTAAAGACCTTCACATGGTCTCTTTTAAAACCCACCTACCTCCACATTAATATAAATATTTATCCGTCAGCCTATATTTTTATAAACAATTTTGAGGTTATGCAAATACTTTTAAAACTCATTCTAGTATACTATAACAGTGCATAGTTATGTTGTAGTATTATGTTCCAATATTTATTACTCATCTTCTATCCATGTTAGGTTCTCGACGTTAGAACCTTACCTTTGTATTTTAGTTTTATAGAATTTACAAGGAGAAAATCCTCTAGCGAGACTAACATCTGCATAATCACAAGTAAAAGAAATGCTTTAGCTTAAATAAGCTAAGTAAGACCCATTGACCTCGTCACCCTTGTATTAAAGGAGGGTATGTAGGAAGAGGGCCTAAACAATATTAAAATCATGGGGAATCCATTCCCATGGTAAACAAGTTTAAGACTACAAATTACAACTTACGACAAATAGATACAACACATAATAAACCTGAAATAAGTAAAAACTGTAATCTAGTAGTGTTATGTTTTCATTAATGGTTTTGTCGTGAAGATACTGTTGAAATTTTGTTGTTGTAAATCGAATTGTTAAGTGCTAGTTATGAGCTAAATCTTAGAATAAGTTTTGAATATAGAATTTGACTATATTTTCCTTATGATCTACGGTGTTACCTAGGATAAACCCTAAGTAATTTTTTTTTATTTGTGGATTTTTTGAGTTGTTATAACACTTGCATTATTGCATTATCTTGTGACCATGATTCATTAACCATAGGTACAAAACCACTTCTTAATGACACAAAACCTTCGTGTTGCTTCTACAAGTGTTGTTATGTAAGCAGTAGAGCTTTGTCGATCATGGGTACCCTAGTTAGATCTCATTTTTCCATTTGGTGCCCATGTTGAGCTTCCTCCTTAGTTCTAGGAGTCCCTTGTAGTCCCGCTATGAATTCAAATGGAAACTTCATGTCCTAATTTATCTTTTAGCTGGACATCTCCTTTAGGGACTCTCACTTTCTATCAAGTTGTAACTGCATTGCGTGTGTTCACTTTCCTTATTAAACTTAGGCGGCTCCCCGCTTTGATTTTATAAGACAAATTACCTAATATTGTCTCAATTCTAGCCAAAAAGAGCCTATTATTTATCCTTTGCATCTTGATCACCCCTCACTCAAGAGGAAACATTCCCTTGAGTGACCTTATCTTGCATGCATTTCCTTGCATTGAGCATAGGTATGTTCCACTGCTTGGAACTAGTCGGCCAGTTCGTGACATTCGTTTCCTCTTTATTGTACCATAAGTAAATTTTATTCTTTTTCAAGCGTTATAATATGAAAAAGACCAAAAAAAAAAAACATAAAAATCCAGACGAGAAATGGTATAATTTTATGTTGGTAGTTGTCATGTTGCCTTTGAATAGATCATAATATTTGAGTCCATTTATCATGGGTCAAGTTCTAGTATGACATTAGGATCTATACTTCTTATTCAAAACTTTCTCCACCAACTAGTTAAGCTTCTAGTCCCTATGGATCCTCTGTTGGTGCCTCTTGTGTCACATAGTTGTCACAGTTTGCACAGTTGAGTCTATGCTGCCTAAGTGTCTCCATTTGCATTATGCTCTTATTCGAAGGAAGTCTAGCCTGATTCAACCTGTATATTATATACAATATACATTATTTACATTATATAGTTGTGGTCCTACATGGAACCAAAGCCTACTTTCATCATTGATAGGTGACCTTCAACTCAATAGATGACATCTCATTATTGGTCACTGACTGAGTGGTTTCCCTTGTTTTCAATGACAATAAATCTATTCACACATTGATATTCATGTCGGGTATTGGATTCCAATAGACCCTATTGGTGGTTTCATCTCCTCTGTTAGGAGTTTTCATCATTAACTGCTATTCAGAGGGTCTCTTTCGTGTTGGAATATATTATATTCCTTGGAAGGTAATAATGTCTTTGTGTTATGTGGGAATTCGTCCACAATATTATGTAAAATATTAATACATTATATCCCATATTTATTATGGTAAAGTATACTCTTGATATCCACTATGTTTTTTATGATGGAACATCGCCCGAGAAACCCTCAGGTACTTCCCCATTTTCTAGGATGATACCGAAGGTAAACCATCGGCTCTAATTACGGGTCCTAACTTGGTGGGGACATCGAGTGAGGCCCATGCATAGAAACCCAGGGATTTGACCTCGAAACCTTCTGCTAGTGTAAACAACTCTCAACCACTTGAGCTAACCCACCGAGCTACTCTTGATATCCATTGTTGTATAAATAAGTGATATTTTGGAGAATTATATTATCCCACATGTAATATGTGAGAGTAATTCCTCCACATCTCTGGGTATATAACAGGGTAAAGGAGTCTCTTTAAGTATATCATCACATCATCTCTGATACATAATGAATGTTCTAGAGACATATATTTTATATCGTATTGGGATTGGTGCTCTCTTTGTAAGATTGAAGGAGATTTATGGAGATAATAGGAGACAACCTTCCCATGGACGTAGCCCAATTGGGTGAACCATGCACATCTAGTGTACTCTTTCCTTTTTTCTCTTTTTGGTTCTTATGTTTGATATGTTGTTGGTTTCTTACATAGATATCTAGTGTAGTTAATCTAATATTCTAACATGGTATTAGAGTGTAGGTTACTATGATCTAGTATATTCTTTGAATTTAACCAACAATTATTATCTTCATATTTGTTATATGGGCACTCACTCTGTATTGCATATTTTCTTTCTCGTCTAGCAGCCTTTAAGATTCTCTTCAGATATGGACATTATTCTGGTTTTTTCATAGATTTGTTTCCTGATCTGGTAGCCAATAAGCTTCTCTTCAAATTTGGGCATGACTCTACTTGTTTGGGATTTGTTTTCAAACCCTAACCCTCTGTTCTATATATTTTTGCAGAATTGTTTCAAGGGTTTCTTGACTATTTTTCTGTAGATCTATATAAAAATTTTATTTTCCTTAAGGAGATCTATATTCTGATTATTCAGGTCTAGTTTCTTTTTTTGATTTAGTATTTGTTTTTGCAAGAAAAATTGAAGTCACAACTTTCAGATCCAGATATGAAACTTTTGGTGCAGAATATGAAGAGTCTAGTTACATATATGAGTTCTTCACTAAACAATATGCGATTTCAAAAAACAAATCGTCTGGGTTCCTATCTTGAAAGCGAAGATATCTCTAATTTAAAATCAACTATTTTTCAGAAATTTTTCGTAAATATTGCAGAGTTGATATCTTTTGACAGAATATCCATATTTGTATTCGGTTTGCGATGTTGGATGCATAATGACCATGCCATGTCCATAGACATGTTATAATAGAAATTATGAGTCATATTGATCACATTATGGTCATTTCAAAATTTTGGCTCAAAAACTTTGATCTACATAAAAAATAAAATAAAAATTGGTAAGACCTTTTCAACTTACTCATTCTTTTCCTTTCTTGTCTAACTTTTGCATTATGGTTTTTATTTCTTGTTAAAATTTCTATCATTATTACTTGAAAAGTAGTTTTTGTTCATGAACTTGTTGGTCCTAACTATCTTGCATGGAAAATAAAAATGATTGATGTTCTTAGGAGTAAGAATCTATGGAGTTTGATTAATGGTGAACACAAGAAGTCTGCAGATGCTCAAGCTGTGATTAAATGGGAAGAAAAGTGTGATAAAGAAAGAGGGATCATTGGTCAAATGATTTCTCCTAGTCTCCAGGTAAGTATTGAAGCAAAGACAACCTGATTGAGGTATGGAATATTCTCGCTTATTTATTTGATAAATATTATGATGTGCTTGCTTATTACCTTGAAAATACATGGGATAGATCCTACTAATTTTGAAAGAGTAGAATTATATATTGCTGAATTGAAAAATTTAAATGATAACTTAAATAATTGTGGTAAATATTACAAGAAGACGGACACTACTCTTATCATTCATTTAGAACAAAATTTTCCATCTTCTTTGGACATGTTCATCCAAACTAGAAATAGGGATCTTGAACTGTCTCAAAGTACCATGAAACCTATTTTTGATTATGTTAGAATAGTAATCCATCATTAGTACCTTATTTACACTAATTAGTTAATTTTATTGCTTTTTTAAGCTTTAATACACTATGAGGTGGACTAGGGGTGCTTAGGTGGACATATGCCATGTCAAGTTGAGGTTCTATGACCCACATGGGTACTCCATCCTAGTCATCCAGCCACATATGCATAGCCATCATTTCTGGTGCACTCTCATTCATTGAATGTGGATAGGAAAGTTGACATGGGGCGCTAGAGTGGGATTTTTCCCAAATTTGACTTGATTTGGTGCAATTAATGTTGCATTCGGACTCTAAACCATCTAGTTTTCCACACCCATGCTTTCCAAGGTGTAATAATTGACCCAGCACACATCAGCCATGCCACTTCAGAAATTTGTGGCCATTTGGAGATATTTTGGACGAGATTGGCCCACCTAGGGGGGTTTGATGCCAATTTGGAAATTTTGGGATTTTTTCTCACAATTGGCTTCCAAAGCCATTCGAAACTCTTATGATGTATTTATAAACCTGTTAATAACAATTTTAGAGTTAGACAATCCAAACTTATCTTGTTTCCAACTATCATTGTGTGTAATTTAACTGTAATTTGATGGGTTTTGTTGAATCTTGCACCCAAATTTGATTTGTGAACCTCAATAACACTCCTAGATTCTCCTATGGTTTGAATTGCTCACTTGATGGTTCAAATTTCTCACATGGTATCAAATCTGGTTGGAGATTTTTGAGTTGCAGACCAAATTCTTAGTGGATTTGAGCTGCTTTGTTTGTGAATTCCACATAAAATCGAATTGTTGAGTGTAACCCAGTTAGCAGTTTCACCACCATCAGTGTAGGAAGTAATGGAGGCTACCCACATCATGCTAACACCTTTCAAATTCTTTGAATGGAAGGAAAATATGGTGATTCAATTGAGAGCCAAGGGGCTTTTCAGAGTTACTATGGGCACTGAAGTGGAACCAAATTCTGTTGTAGAAAAAGCCAAGTATTTTAAAAAATTGGATGAAACATATGGTTTGTTGTGTCTGAGCATATCAATATATTTTTTGTTCCACCTTGACAGTTTGACATCACCAAAGGAGGTTTGGGAGAATCTTGAGTCTCTATTTGGAAAAAATGATGAGCTACGTGGTCACCGGCTTGAGAATGAGCTGATAAGCTTGAGCCCAATGCACTTTGACACAATCCAGGACTTCTTAACCAAGTTGAAATCACTTGTATTGTAGTTAAAAAAATGTGGGATTGAGAAGAAGGAAGATCAACTGATCTTGTCTATACTTTTGAAGTTGGGGCCAGAGTTCTCAGTCTTTGTGAGCACATTTCACTCAAGTAAACTCACCCTTCGAAATTGGAAAATGCCAAGTCTGGAAAATTTCATGGAGTCACTCACTAAAGATCAGGAAAAATTGGTCCAAATGGGTTCCATCAAGACCAAAGATCAAGCACTAGCAGTGGGGGTTTCAAATTCAGCAAAGGGAAAACCCAAGTCCAAGAATTCGAAGTTGTCGAAAAAGAAGAAATCAGAAAAACCCAAATCTAGTGAGGGAGATATGAATCCACCCAAAGAAAAGGAGAAGAAAGGAAAAGAGAAGTCCAAATTCTCTTATTTACACAAGGGATGGCATCCAAAAAGATCATACATGAAGAAAACCATAGACACCATGGCGCAACTACTGGAGAAGAACAACATTCCAGTTCTTGACAGCGCTAGAAAGAAAGATGGCAACTCCAGTTCAAGTGAAGGCAAGGAGAAATGTCATGCATTAGTGGCAGGTACTTCTAATTCCTCATCCTTTATTATTGATTCAGGTGCTTCTAGGCATATGGTATCCAGGAAATAATTCTTCTCCTCCATGAGTTCGAATGCTGACCCAGCAGTTCGAATGGGAGATGATTCTAAACTCCAGACCAGAGGGATTGGGAGAATTGATTTAGACCATGGGTTCTTCAGTGATGTACTGTATGTACTAAACCTTGTAGAATTTTTTTTGTAAGTCTACCAGATGACCCATATAGGAGAGCCAAAGAGAGTAATATTTACTCTTGACTCTGTAGAGATTTCTGAAATCTCAACAGACCAAGTTGTTGTAGTTGGGTATGCTGATCATCGTGAGAGAATGTACACATTATAAAATTTCCTCCCTACTTCCAGTGATCAAGAACTTCACTCACATGCCAATGAAGTTTCCAAACTATGGCATGAGAGGTTTGGCCACATGAATTACATATATCTCCAAACATTTCACAAAGAAGGAATGGTGGAAGGTCTTCCACAAATTCAGCCATCTACTGGAGCATGTATTGGGTGTGTGATTGAGAAGCATCCTGAGCAGAGCTACGAGAAGGGGAAGGAAAGGAGAGAAACACAACCACTTCGATTGGTGAATTTTGATCTGATTGGTCCACTACCCACTCTTTCATATGGTGGATCTAGGTATGTGCTTACATTTATTGATGACTACTCTCGATTTTGCTGGGTGCATTTTCTGAAATTGAAATCTGAGGTGTTTGAGCAACTCAAAGTTTGGAAAGCACTAGTAGAGAATCAGAGTGGGAAGAAGATAAAATTCCTTAGGACTGATAATGGAAAGGAATATGTGAATAAGAATCTACAGCAACTTTGTGAGGAGTGTGGAATCCAAATGCGACACTCAACTCCCTACACACCACAACAAAATGGTGTGGCAAAGAGAAAGAATAGATATATCAAAGAGATGGCAACTTGCATGATAGAAGTGAGGGAACTTAATCCCAAGATATGGGCTGAATCCATCAGCTGTGATGCTCAAATTCAGAACAAATCCTTCCACAAATCAGTGAAAGGGATGACACCCTACAAGGCATGGTTTGGTGAAAAACCAGATGTCTCAAATTTTAGGATATTCTGGACAAAAGCATGGGTAAGAATTCCTTCAGAGAAGAGGAAAGCCTTACAGCCACAAAGAAAGGAGTATCTCATGGTTGGATATGGTTAGGAAACCAAAGGGTACAAGCTCTTTGACACATCCACCGGAAAAAAATTTGTTGAAAGAAGTGTCATATTCGAAGAAGAGCCAATTCTAGACTTTGAACTTGCACCAGGGGATTGCTCCTCTCCTCAACCATTCGAAGATGTAAGTGATGAAACATGCTCTGTTTTTTCTGATAATTCTGATATGAATGTTGCTGAATATTATATTGTTGTATATGACTCACCATCTAGGCCCAAATGGGCTGAAAAAATTGTGCAAGAAACTGGGGAATTGGCAGGAAATCCCCAAGAGCCTAGGAAAACTAGATCACAAACTAGTAAGGTTTAATTTGCAAGTGATAGTTATCTTGATGAGCACTATTAGATGCTGATAAGTTCTGAGTCACAGACATATCAGCAATTTTGTACAGACCCAAGATGGAATTCAGCAATGGAAGATGAGCTTCAGTCCCTCCAAGAGAACAATCCATGGGAATTGATTCCCCTTCCTCCCAAGAGGAAAGTTGTTCAGTGTAAATGGGTCTACCGGAACAAAATTGCTGCTGATGGTTATGATATAAAACATAAGGCTATATTAGTGGCTAAGGTCTATTCTCATGTCCATGGAGTTGATTACACAGAGATATTTGCACCAGTTGCAAAGATGGACTCAATTAGACTAGTTCTTGCACTAGTAGCTAGTAAGTATTGGGAGGTTCACCACATGGATGTAAAGAGTGATTTCTTGCATGGTGAAATACAGGAGGATATCTATATGCATCAACCTAAAGGTTTCCAATAGGATAATTCATTAGTATGTAGGCTGAAAAAATCACTGTATGGACTCAAGCAAACCCCCAGGGCTTGGTATGCAAAAATGGATGCTTTCTTGCTTTCAATTGGCTTCACAAGATGCAAATCAGACCCTAATGTGTATTTGAAGAAAAATGATGTTAAATTGCAGGTCATTGTTATTTATGTTGATGATATTCTTATTACAGGTTGCTGCACCAATTCAATTGGCCAAATTAAGAACTCTTTGCACAGTGAATTTGCTATGACAGACCTAGGATTGCTAAGGCAATTTTTGGGCTTAGAAATTGAGAGAAATGGTAAGGGAATCATGCTGAGTCAGCCATAGTATGCTTAAAACCTGCTGAAGAAGTTTAATATGGCCGAGTGTAAGGCATCCAAGTCTCCCTTTCTTTCTGGTATCAAATTACATGAATTTGGCAATTCCCCAATGGTGGATATCACACTCTATAGGAAACTAGTGGGAAGCTTGATCTACCTCACTCATACAAGACCTAATTTGTCTTATGCTGTGAGTGATGTAGCAAGACACATGCACCAAACACATGAGCTTAATTGGAGGGCTGAAAAAATAATTCTTCAGTATGTCCAGGGAACTAAGAAATTCGGAGTGCATTACACAGCTAGTTCCTCACTTCAACTAGATGGATTTTCTGATTCAGATTGGGCCGGTGATGCAATTGACAGAAAGTCAACATCAGGTTTTGTCTTCATGTTTGATGAGGGTCCTATTTTCTGGTAAATTAAGAAACATCACACCATCTCACTTTCATCAGTAGAGGCCAAATACAGGGCAGCAGTCAATGCTGCAACTCAGTGTGTTTGGTTTCAGGGAATTCTTTGGGAGTTTGGTGTCACAATTGATTCTCCAACCAACATTTGGGTGGATAATCAGAGTGCCATCAAGATATCTATTGATCTAGTACAGAGGTATAGGACAAAGCACATATATATTCACATGCATTACATTTGGGGCTTAGTGCACGACAGGGTGATCTCATTGCAGTATTGCCCATCCACCGAGCAAATTGCCGACATTTTTACCAAGGATTTCACTGAGAAGACCTTCACTTACCTGAGATATTTGCTTGGGGTGAGTGAAGGATGGTAATTTTCTGTTATATCATTGTAGGTCCAGCCCCATGTCCATTCTTGAGGGGAGATTTTTCCCATGAGGTTTTCCTTCTTTCCTCGGTTCACATGGACAAATAAAAATTGTAATTTATGATTATGTACTTGAGGTGACTTTAGCCATTGTTTCCAAGGCCTTCATCATTTTGTGAGAATACTTAGTTGTTGGATTAAGGGATGGTGTTAGAATAGTAATCCATCATTAGTACCTTAGTTACACTAATTCGTCAATTTTATTGCTTTTTTAAGCTTTAATACACTATGAGGTGGACTAGGGGTGCTTAGGTGGACATATGCCATGTCAAGTTGAGCTTCTATGTCCCACATGGGTAATAAATCCTATTTGGAAAGCCACATATCCATATCATCATTGCTTGTGCCCTCCCATTCATTGAATGTGGACAAGCAAGTTCACTTGGGGCACTAGAGTGGGATTTTGCCCAAATTTGGCTTGATTTGGTGCAATTAATGTTGTATTGAGACTCTAAACCATCCATTTTTCCACACCCATGCTGTACAAGGTGTAATAATTGACCCATCACACGTCATCCATTCCACTTCAGCAATTCCTGGCCATTTGGAGAGATTTGGGACGAGATTGGCCCACCTATGGGGGTTTGATGCCAATTTGGCAATTTTGGGATTTTTGCTCACACTTGGCTTCGAAAACCATTTGAAACTCTTATGATGTATTTATAAACCTATTAATAACAATTTCAAAGTTAGAAAGTCCAAAATTATATTGTTTCCAACTATCATTGTGTGTAATTTAACTGTAATTTAATGGTTTTTGCTAAATCTTGCACCCAAATTTGATTTGTGAACCTCACTAACACTCCTAGATTCTCCTGTGGTTCGAATTAATCACTTTCTGGTTTAAATTTCTCACAGATTGTTTATGTAAATGGTTTATAAATTAACAAGAAAGGTTGATTATTTTTAGGACAAGTCTCAGCTAATAAATCTCTTATGGCACATAATAAGAATCCTAAGAATCTCATGAAATTTACATTGTTGATGATAAACAACTTTATGTTATTGGTTATGGTAATGTTAATGTTGCTAATGGTTAATTGCAAGGTGTTTTTCATGTTCAAAACATCCCCATCAACTTTCTTTCTATTTACCGTGCATGCCAAAAAGGTTATAAATTTGAAGCTCAGCCTGATAAATATGTTCTTAAAGATATTAACCGAAATTAGAAAGTAATTTGTTTTGGTCTTGTTGATCATATAACTAGTTTATATAAGTTTGTTAGTTTTAACCAACTAAGAGATAACCCTTTTATTCCTATGTTTCTAATGCTGATGAACTAAGTCAATTGTGGCATGAAATATTAGGTCACTTGAATTATTGTAAAATGAAATTGTTAACTAATGTTTGTGAAGCATGTGTTCTTGGTAAACATCATAGAGAAACATATGATAAAGGTAAATATTGGCGTCCTAAAGAACCTTTGCAATTAATTCAAAGTGACATTTGTGGTCCTCTTGAAGTTCCCTCTATATCTCATGTAGTTTACTTTGTTACTTTTATTGATGACTTTAATAGAAAATCTTGGGTTTATTTTTTGAAAAATAAAAGTGAAACATTTGTGAAATTTCAAGAATTTAAATCCATGGTTGAAAATGCATCTAGTAAAATTATTAGAACTTTGAGATCTGATAATGTCGGGGAGTTTGTTAAGAAATAATTTGAGGCATATTTATCTAAACATGGAATTCAACATCAAAAGGTTGTTCATTATGCACCTCAACAAAATGGTGTTGCTGAAAGAAAAAACAAAACTTTAGTTGAAATGGATAGGTGTATGCTATATTCTAAAGGATGCATAAGAAATTTTGGGTTGAAGCTGTTAGATTTTATTAAGATCTGATTAGATTATCTAGGATATTTATCTGAAAGAATAACAAGTACAACAAAATGCATAAGATGTAAAAGATGCACAAGACACAAATATTTTCATCGAGGAAACCATAAAGGATAAAACCCCGCAAACTTCTTCAGAATAGTAAGATGATCAAAAGAAGTAATAAGAAATATTCAGCAGCTATATTTCTCTCCTCCTATGACTGTCTCTCTCTCTCAAATGCCTTTGAGAGTGTGAGGTGTGTATAAATGAAGGAGAGCGCCTCCCTATTTATACCCTTTAAAGTCACTTACCAAATATAAGACTCAATCATACATGTCATCTCACATGGGGCCCACTTCTCCTAGAGAGCACAATTACATATTACATGATTTTACACTGGGGACTATTGCCCTGACTTACAATGGAGGTCATACCTCAAGGTCTAGACACAATTTAGACATCCCGTAAAGGGGTAACACACATCCCCAATGGGGGTACAACAACATACAATCAGAATATATTCCGAAGTTACAAATACATCAACACTCCCTCTTAACTAGGAAGTTATTCTCTCTCTACATATTCATCAACACACCTGGTCAGGTCTTTAACACATCATCATCATCACGGAGTCATAGAGTCTTCATTATGGCTACTTCCATCATCTTCTTATAATTTGATCATTGTCCCATATTATCTATCATCAGAATTTTCTACAGTGCCAACCATTTTTCATGTTGGATGTAAGCATAGTCCTCTTCCAGGTATTCATCTACAGTGCCAGCCCCTTTTCATGCTGGATGTAGGCCTATCCCTCTTCTAGGTATTCATCATCTCTATGAGAAATTCATCAAGTAGGTACATCCCAGGACTTATTATATGCCTCTTGCAAAACCTGCAAGATCTCCCAGAACTGATTATATTCCACTGCAAAACCTGAAGGAGCATCCCAATACTGATTACATTCCTTGCAATACCTATGTACCCTACTCTTACCTCATCATATTCAAAATCTCATCTCAACGTCACACGGAGCACAACCAAGATACACAAAACACTTACATTCACCGACATGGTAGGACACACCTACTACTATCCTAGAAAAGGCTTTAGCACTTACATCCATCGGCATGGTAGGACACATCTACTACCATTCGGGAAAGGATCCAGCACTTACATCCACCAGCATGGTAGGACACACCTACTACCATTTGGGGAAAGGCTCTACACTTACATCCATTGGCATGGTAGGACACACCTACTACCATCCGAGGAAAGGCTCTGCACTTACATCCATCGACATGGTAGGACACACCTACTACCATCCAGGGAAAGGATCTACACTTACATCCACCAGCATGGTAGGAAAACCTACTACCATCTGGGGAAAGGCTCTACACTTACATCCATCGGCATGGTAGGACACACCTACTACGATTAGGGGAAATGCTTTACACTTATATCCAACCATGGGAGGTCCAACCTACCACCATGTCGGAAAGGCTCATGTGTATCTGCGTCTTTCAGACTCATCACTTCCCTTTGGAGGGAAAATTGATCTGAAAAATGCCAAGCTTCTCTCTAAAGTACTCGAACTTCACTTCGGTCATTTCTAGCATAGAATCACATCAGGGATGATTACGTCCAAGGATAACCTGTGTGCTTCTCCAGGAATGATTACTTTTGAGGACAACCTACAGGAATGATGATGTCTAAGAAACCTACGAGCTTCTCTAGGATTTTATTCTCATACAACCTGTCTCACCGGCTATTCTAGAACTCATCACTCCCTCTTTCAAGAGATCTCGATATCGATCACATACTAGAGCTTCATTTCTCCTCTCTACATCATACACAAAATGCAAGTTAGATCAATTAAATAAAATAGTATCTTTAAAAATAAACATACTACCTTATAAATATCCGAGCAAGTGGCAACATAATTTTCCTCGGCTTTACTCAGTGCCATGCAGGATTGCATCCTGCCAAACCAATAGCCCATACTGGATCTCAAACTGAAGAAGCAACCCAAGGTGCTCTTATTCTCAATGGTGCTACCAATACGAATCAACATAACCATGTAGGTTAGTCTTCTGATTCATATTATACTTGATCCCATACTCAACTGTACCCTTCAGGTACCTCACTGCATGCTTTGCAACCAGGTGAGCATGTCTTAGATTTGCCAGGAAGTGGCTCAGGTTGTTCACAGCAAAGCATGTGTCTGGTCTTGTATTCGTTAGGAACATCAATGAACAATTCATCTAACAATACATCGTGGCATCGACCTTTTCAGATGAAGCATCACTTAATAGCTTCAGGTTCGATGCCATAAGTGTGGCCATGGCCTTGCATTCCATCATCCCGAACCTCTTTAGGATCTCCACTTCATACTTCCCTTGTCTGATAGATATTCCATCCACACTGTGGCACACCTACATTCCTAGAAATAGTGCATCATACCCAAGGGCCAAGTCCTTCATCTCGAACTCAGAAACAAGTCTCCTTCTTGCATCTTTAATGAGTTCCTCTTTTTCTGTCAGGAACAAGTCATCGACATATAACATGAGCATCACTAGTCTTTCGCCTTCAACCTTAAATTAAAGGTTGGAATCCACTTTACTCTTAGTAAATCCTAGATCCATCAGTAAGCTCCCCATCCTATCATACCGTGTTGAACCTCAGGATCTTCTGCAATCACTCCCTCTCAAGCGGAGCATCATTCCCCCTCTTCCTTTCGTACTCTATGTATTGAAACATTTTGTAATGGAGTGACAAGTAGCTTCCTCTGCTACTAATATTCTATGTATCCATCTAGGGTCACTAGATACCAAGATACTCTATCTTGAACTTTGTTGAAAATTTCTTCTCGCACCCATCTGTGAGCTTGTCATCCTCTATAGGATTTGATCTTCAATATAGTAGCAAAGGTCAATATCTTCATCACTCTAGGTGATGTTCAAGATCCTTATGTAACTGTATGTTCTTTCCCATGGGTGCCTTCTGAGCTCGTACATGAAATTATTTAATTTCCACACATGAGTCTATCTATCATGTGTCTCAACTCCTAGTGGCTGCTCTACGTATACTTGACTCGTCACTGGTGCAAATTTCTCTTCGTAGTCTATGCCTTCTTTTTGTGAGAAGCCTCGTGCTACGAATATTTCCTTGTATTCCACGATGTTTCCATCTACTGCATGCTAGATATTGTGGATACATATGGAATACACTACACACTTCCCTTCAGGTCTCGAAACTACATCCTAGACATCATTCTTGTTGAACTGGTACTCTTTGATCATAGTCTCCTTTCATTCCTTCTTGTCTACTTCTTCATAATTGGAAGTCTCTGCATCAATGATGTTTCTCAACAATGTCACATAACTAGATTATGTCTGAGGCCTCTTTATTTCTTTGGAAGTATCATCATACTATTCTTCATCTTGGACTATTTCTCGTGCCCAAGGTGGTCTTCATCTCTTGAGGTGGATCTACCATTCTCTTTATATTCTTATGAAGCTCTTTCTTTCACTATTGTGTCTTTGACCCGATAAACTTCAGGTTCTTCTTCTTAACTATCGTTACTTGTTCTTTGGAATGATCTACAAGTCAAGTTCATTTTCATGTTTAGAAACATATCATAATTTCCAAAACATAGTAATACTGAAAAATATATGTCACATAGCAATGTGACTATATTGGCCAATGCTACAACATTCATCCATATCATGTATACATAAAATAACTTATATAGATGCATTATACCCTAATGTTATTAAGAGTTTGTAATACTCCTAATATTCCAGCAAAGAGGTTTTAATCTAGATAAGTAGTAATGAAATGTTGTACAACATCATTGAATTCTTACCCATCATGTGCAATTCAGTAGTATAAATGAAAATACTCAAACATGCATAACACATCAACTGAATATAAACAAATGCATAACCAAAAAATATCATGAAATTACAAATGAATACTTATATTTATTTGTTTAGTGGGTAGAATCCTTCTTGAACCTTCAGCTTCATCATCTTCTTCATTCATAACAACATCATTTCTTATCCAAACGCTAATATGGGTAAGAGGTTCTTCAAGAATTGAGTCCTTCATATTCCTCATCGCTTGAGGGATATTCTATGAATCGTGTGAGCTTGATATTTAGTTGCTCCCATATTCTCTTCTCTTATTATGATTTTAGATTCTTATTGTGTGCACTCTTCCTAGAGTCTTCTGAAGGAAATCACTTCCTTCTGGCACACATTCCTCAAATGAATGAATCCCATGATCTTGGGAGGCCATTCAAGGTGGTTATAAAAATATCTTATTCTTTTTAGATTGCTTCATCATAGCATCGAACACTTCCTTTTGGTGTCTTCAAGGATGACACATGAGGGACAAGATGATCTTTAATAGAATATACAATGATTCTCTTGGCTCTAGCCTTAGCCTCATCTCCCTCTGGCTCTTAGAACTTCCTTACTGAAATACTGATCTAAGTCAATTTCTTCAAGGATCATGGAGGTCCTATAATTCCATACTCGAAAGTTGTCAGCTTCACCAAGCTTGTCATCAATCTGGTGTGATTAGTCATTTTGAAATGAGAACCTCAAATGTAAATAGCAAAAATTTAGATCTTACCGATTTGAGTTGTCCGTCCTGGTTCCGGAGCTGGCTGATCTAGGGTTTGTCAGAGAAACCCTAATTTTCAAAATTTTTAATTTCAAACTTATAATTGGATATAAATATGGGCCTTTTAAAGGAGATTTGTCTAATGTACTCCTTTTCTAAAAATAGTGGAGGGAAGCTCCCGGAACAGGAAGCCCTAGTTTTCCATTTTCTTCTACAGAAATGACTGATATTGATTCTGCTATATCTCCCAAGTTTCAGATCCTTAAGGTATGAAACTTCTCATTGTGATAGAATGATAAGTATTCTTTCCAACCCCATAGGTAAGAGCATAATTAGAACCTCCAAGTGGGACATAATCATATTTTCCCAAGGTGATGTTTTTGGGGACTCTTCAGCAGAGAGAACTTGTACGGACTGCCACGTGTTACTGTTTTACATTCTGGGTCTGAAAAATGTACCACAGAAACTAGTTTCCATTCCCTACCTAAATTTTTTTGAAACATTTCGTTTGGACCTTCCTAGCCCAAGATATAGCAAATATCCCTAGGTCACATGTTTATAATTGTATTCTAGAGGAGGATGGAACCCTGATTTGGAGGAACCATATCTCTTGAAGTATAGTGAATCTGAGGCTGAAACCTTTACATAGTTTACATCATGAATTTATCTTTTTCCTATAAAAATTTTTTCTTCTAGGAATTCTCCAATCTCGCGTTATAGAGAAAGTTCTAGGATTACTAAATTCAGTCTTCTAGGGTTTTTCAGGCATGCAACCCTAATTTCCATTAGCTGCCATTGTAGCTGTATTTCAGCTATGCAGTGAAACTTATATGATTTAGAAACTGATACCACCAATAGATGTGCCCTAGTGAGGAGAGTTAGCCTATCCCTCCTTGCTTAATGATATGTGGAGATAACACCTTCAACTAGGAAACCCTAGTTCCCGCAACTGCATAGTGCCTTATTTAGAGAGGCTCTGATACCATGTTATATTTTATTAAGATATGATTAGATTATCTAGGATATTCATATGAAAGAATAACAAGTACAACAAAATGCATAATATGTAAAATATGCACAAGAAAAAATATTTTCATCGGGGAAACCATAAGGAGAAAACCCTGCAAACTTCTTCGGAATAGTAAGATGATCAAAAGCAGTGATAAGAAATATTCAGTAGCTATCTTTCTCTCCTCCTATGATTTGTCTCTCTCTCTCTCAAATTCCTTAGAGAGTGTGTGAGGTGTGTATAAATGAGGGAGAGCTCCTCCCTATTTATACCATTTCAAGTCACCGACCAAATATAAGACTCGAGTCTACATGTCATCTCACATGGGGCCCACCTCTCCTAGAGAGACCACAATTACATATTACATGATGTTACACCGGGGACTATTTCCCCGACTTACAATGGAGGTTTTACCTCAAGGTATAGACACAATTTAGACATCCCGTAAAGGGGTAACACACATCCCCAATGGGGGTACAACAAAATACAATCATAATATCTTCCGAAGTTACAAATAGATCAACAGAGGCCATCTGTTGTGATAACTTTATTTTAAATTGAGTTCCTACAAAATTTGTTAAGCATGTTACCCCCGATGAAAAATGGAATGGAAGAAAACTGGATATTAAGGTGTTTGGTTGTGAATGTTGGGCTCATATTCCTGATGGAAAAAAAAAGTTAGAACCCAAGTATCACAAGTGTATATTCATTGGTTATGATGGTAATTAAAAGGATTACAGGTTGTTTAATCCTTCTAATCAAAGTGACATAATCATAAGAGATGTTCAATTTCATGAAGTCTCTCCACCACTTGAGTCTGTAGAACCTCATATTACCTTGAATTTGTCAATATCACCTATTACTCCTATCTCTGTCACTCCTTCTAGTTCCGTTCCTACTATTGATCTTAGTTCATCCTCTTCTTCAAGTATTACACCTGAATCTAATGAATCTCTTGAAGTAACTTCTGTTGCTTCTCATCTTCTTGTTTGGGCCAAGAAAAATCTTGAATTTGCAAGTAGTGAGGTCGATAATACTTCTGATACTCGTAGAACTAGATATAACTTTGATCTTATTGAAAAATATAAATCTATATTAGTCGCAAAAGGTTTTAATCAAATTGAAGGAATTGGTTATAATGACAATTTTGCTCATGTTGCTAAAATGAACACAATAAGAACCATTTTATCTATTGTTGCATCTTATAAATGGGAATTACACCAAATGGATGTTAAAAGTAATTTTTTAAATGGTGATCTTAATGAAGAAATTTATATGCAAAAACATCATGGTTTTCTTTCTGTTGAATCATCAAGTTTAGTATGCAAATTACATGTCTTTGTATGGTCTCAAACAAGCACCTAGAGCTTGGTATGATAAAATTGATGCATATTTCTTGACTAATGGTTTTAAGCGGTGTATATCTGATCCAAATTTGTATGTTAAGAACTTTGGTGGTAGTGTCCTCATTATTGTTTTATATGTGGATGATATTATTATCACTGGAAGTCCGCTTGTTTTAATTCAAAATATGAAAAGTGATCTTCAAAAGCATTTTGAGATGACAGATCTCAATGTATTTCACTATTTCTTGGGTCTTCATATCTGGCATATGGAAGATGGTATTTTTCTCTCTTAGCCTAAGTATGCGACGAATTTATTGGTTCATTTCTATATGAATGATTGTAAACCTGCTCCTACGCCATTTCTGTCTGGTGTAAAGTTAATTGTTGAGTGTAACACTCCTCTTATTGATGCTACTCTTTATCGTCAGCTCATAGGTAGCTTGATATATTTAAATCATAGTAGACTATATCTCTCTATTTCCATTATGATTGTTTCTTGGTTCATGAAAAAAAATCATGAAGTCATTGGCAGGAATCCAATATAATTCTGAGATATTTACAGGGGACATTACATTATGGTGTCTTTTATTTGAGCAGTGCTACAGTTTCACTATCTGGTTATATAGATTCTGATTGGGCAGTTGACAGTTATGATCAACATTCAACTGCTGGTTATATATTTCAACTTGGTTTAACTCTGATTTCTTGGTCCAGCAAGAAGGTGGAGACTCTTTATTTATCTTCGTGTGAAGCAGAATATATAGCATCAAAAGAAGCACTTTGGTTACGACACGTTCTGATCGAACTTGGTATGGTTCTGAAATCATCCACTACATTGAAATGTGACAATCAGGGTGCAATTCAGCTTTCTTATAATTTGGTAGATCACTCTAAGATGAAGCATCTCGATCTTGATGCTCATTATATTCGAGGTCATGTGGCAGATGGTATTCTTTCTATGGATTATTGTACTATCGAGCAGCATGTCATCGATATCTTCTCCAAATCCTTGACATAAGCGAAGTATGTGCATCTTCATTCTTTGCTTGGTATGAGGGAAATTGTCGTCAAGGGGGAGCAATAATGACTACTTCCTTCCTTAGTGTTAGGGTGGGATATTCTCCCAACCATTATTAATGGGGGCGGTGTTGGGATATATTATATTCTTTGGAAGGTAAAATGTCTTTGTATTATTTTGAAAGTTGTCCAAAATCTTATATAAAAGAGTATTACATTATATCCCATATTTATTATGGTAAAGTGTACTCTTGATATCTATTGCTATATAAAGAGGTGTTATTTTGGAGAATTATATTATCCCACATCCAATATGTGAGAGTAATTCCTCCACATCCCTGGGTATATAATAGGGTCAAGGGAGTCTCTTTAAATATATCATCATATCATCTCATGATACATCTTAAATTTTATGGAGACATATATTGTATATTGTATTGGGATTAGTGCTCTCTTTGTAATATTAACGAAGATTTCTGGAGATAATAGAAGACAACCTTCCTTGTGGGCATATCCCAATTGTGTGAACCACATATATATGGTGTACTCTTGTCTCTTTTCTCTTTTTGGTTCTTATGCTTCAAATGTTGTTGGTTTCTTAGTTATATATCTAGTGTAGTTGATCTAATATTCTAACATTTTGCATGCTACTTACATCTGGTATGTGCAAGAGACGTGCATGGTTATTGGTTCGTGCACATCCTGTTCATTTGAGTTCTTCCAAATCATCCAGCCTTGTTGTGTAGCTCATGTTGGTTGATGGGAGATTCCTTAATTCCCTTCTTCAGGGATAATTTTAAGGAACCATACTTATTTAAAAGTGTATAAATGTTGGCAAATCTTACCATTTCTTAAAACGCCAACTATAAAATGTTTGGCGATATTTAAAAAAAAAATATTTTAAGTTCCAAGGATTTTATATCATTTATATAATAATTTGGCGATTTTTGGGGTGAAAAAAATTTACCCCATCAAAATTGGGCGAAACAGGGCTTCAAAAAATGCAAAATGGCGAATCTTTTTTGGAGAAAAACATAGAAAAATAGCCCATGGGCTAAATTTCACCCCTAAAATTATCCTTTCCCTCCTTCCAGAAGATTCCATTCCATCGACTTGAGATCATTTATTTTGGAAATGAGATATAGTGTCAGTTGAGTTCCTTGATACTTGTAGTCCTCAGTGGCAGGTTCTCTCACCATCAACAAATTGGGAATACATCAATGTCCCTTGCTTGATGTATTCAAGTGTTCAACCTCAACACCTTTATTTTCACTTGTTGATTGCACTCAGTACCTTGAC
The DNA here is from genome assembly GCA_001517045.1 of Pseudotsuga menziesii. NCBI lineage: Eukaryota > Viridiplantae > Streptophyta > Pinopsida > Pinales > Pinaceae > Pseudotsuga > Pseudotsuga menziesii. The sequence goes on from LPNX011003032.1 coordinate 45,765, forward strand.
ACCCATTTTCATCATTGGTGGGTTGTCTCGTGTATCTTAACGGTATACAATAATGACCGGTAATAAGACGATGATTCATCATGTTTGAACTCAACATATTTAATCATGTGATGGGACATGTACCATCAACAATTTGTGTAGAAGAGATCATATTATGGTGGAATTCCATATATGCTACTAACTTGATCACGACAGTACCTATGGGATTTCAGTTCTCACACCATAGCATGATACATTATCATGTACCAAATGTCTTCATTCAGTATGGAGACCAGAATCCGTTGTGTATTGTACGTGGCTGTGACCACTTATGACATATGTTCATTATGTCTATTCATGACCATTGTACCCAAGAATTCTATATATATCCAGATGTGTAGTCATGTATACAGAGTTACCATTGTATTATGATGACGAGTTCCCAGTTCTTCTAGCTGGATATTCTCTACTACACTTATGGGACTGTTATAATGTATTTCAGCCATCGTTTAGCCCTTTGACCTCATACATTAGGGGGCATCTATTATAGCATGATTTACCACACCTTATGCAGCATGCATGTATGGCCTTCCTATTTCCCTATGAAAACTCACTATACCCCCTTACTTAGTATAGTCCTGATGCTTCGATTTAACCCTAAAAAAGACATTTTTGAAGACACACACAGGTCAATACCTATGCTTCGGTGTATATGTAGATTGCACCATTACAACCCACATACATCGGGTTTTGTGCTAAAAATTAAAAAATATTTGGAGTTTTCCTCATCAAGTAACAAATAGCTTGATCCTTGGCCTTCCATATGCATATAAACGCTTTGATTCGACCCTCTATTTACCATTTAAGGGCTATATATTGAGCCATTGTGAAGCATTGGAGGAGGAGAAACTTTGCGAGTAAGGAAACTATAGTGAAATTTTTCCCCATTTCTATATGCTTGAGTCTGCACCCCTTTATCCTTGTTGATAGAACTTTTATGTTCATCTCCCAAACTCTCCATTGTCTTTGTGAACTTTCCTTACTATGGAGGATTAAAGTGGTGGAGGCCCAAGTGGAGGTACTTGGTTTATCGGTTCCGACGAGTTGTCGACAAAGGTTGTCACATTGTATCTCTGCTTTTACATTAATAGAGGAATCTGTTTGGCATCCAAATTTCATGTGCAAATGTTATATTTATATCCATGGGTATATTTTCTTTATACATGTTTATATGGATTATGTTAGTTTGAATGTTAACATTTAATATATTTTATATGCTTAATAGATATATATTTGTTATTAAGGACGAATTGTAGGGAACATGCATTTGATCATAAGCTCAATGACGATCTTCTTCGAACGTCTAATTAATGTACAATATGTATCCATTAATTGTCAGTTTCTTTAATTTATCTAACATATTTGAGAATAAATATGATTTCTAGTGACATAATATTTACGGTAATTCACCCCACCCCAATCTATAGGAAGATTTTTTTGCATAACACTACACTCACATTGTACCTTCTGCTCATTCACTTGACAAAATGAAACACAAGCCCACGATACGAACGATATTAAGTAATACAAGGGATAGAGACATTTGGTAAATACATGAATCACAAGTGGGATGGGCCCATAATGATTGAAAAGAAAAAGTGATTTGACAGATTTTTCATGCCAATAGATTTTCCACATCATCAGGACACATGACAACATCATATATATTTCATGATTTGTGGAAATAATTAAAAGCATAGAAAATTTTAAGAATCCATAATTTTCTTAGAGTATAGAAACTTTGGTGAATCTTATTAATTCTTAAATTTCCAATCATAAAATGTTGGACATTACTTTTCTAAAAAGACTCAAAATTATAAGGATTTTATATGGCTTTTGGACAATTTTGGCAATTTTTAGAGTAATATTTTTATCCCATGGAATTTGGGTGAATCTATTCTAGTAAAAAAAGTGAAAAAATTAGCACATGGGATTGATTTCTCCCTTAAAATTTTCCTTGACCAAAATATATTCACATTAGAATAACACCAAGATATAGAGAAAACCCATAAGATAGGGTAACACCATCAAATACTCCATAATAAAGGAATCACTCCAAAAACTATGTTTGATACAGTACAATTCATCACACATACCTCAATACAATGATACTCATGTGTATTTATACCTTCTTGTGATTATTCCTAGAGGTTTATGCCACTTAAAAAACATTCATTCTCTAATAAAATTCAACCAAATTAAAAATTATAATAAATCATCATTTTATAAAACATTTAGATCATACTTAAACTATATCACAGACATACCAAAAATCATTTTCTATCATGCATCATTGTTAAGGATTCCATATTCATATCTTTAAGATATTTTAAAATAATATTGAAATCATTATGTATATAATTAAATATTTAACTTTGATAAATTAAAAAAAACTAAATATTTAACTTTGATAACTTAAAAATAAAATTGAAATCACTATGACTAAATAAATATTCAATTATCCATTTTTAAAATATTACTTCCTTAATACATTACTATGTGTATATATGTATTTCACTTCTTTTTTCTTTATTTTTGCAACATATCATTGAAATGGCACACATGTTTGGATAGGTTTCCAGAGTGGGTAGCATGAATTTGGCTTGGTCATATACATGTTAGGAGGATTTGACGTTTAGGGTTTGTGACAGAATGTAGCTATTGGGTTTGTACGTCTAGGGATTTCGCTTTATTCCTGGCCTTTTTACCTTGCCACGCATCGGGATGTCTCTTTGAGACATTAAAGTGTTGGCCCGTACTCCTTCCAAAGTCCGGCGGGCTTTTAATCATCCGATTGGGGTATCTTCTAGGTTTCCACCGATTGTTTCGTCTATCTACAAAGAAGGTTTCTCGTCCGATGAAGATTTCGACCAGAACGACTTGGCCTTTCCTATGGATATGGGTGAGGGTCTGGTTGTACAGGTTTCTCGTCCGATGAAGATTTCGACCAGAACGACTTGGCCTTTCCTATGGATATGGGTGAGGGTCTGGTTGTACCTTTTTCTCATGTTGACGTGCCTGTAAGGAATTTTGTGGATGAATTAGTGGAGAGTTATCCGTCTAAGGTTTTTGAGAAGTCGGGTGATGTAGGAGGTGGGTTTATGCTTGTCGTTGTTTCGACGGATGGTTTGAAACCTTCTGGGTTTGTATGTGGTGGTTCTGAGGTGTTTTCTTTTCGGGTTGGTGAGCATGATATATCTGTGGAAAAGGTGGACACATAATTTATTGGAGTGAATTTAGGTTTTGTTCCTGGTGGTATTTCTCTGTGTGGTCCTCAAAACCTGAGGTAGGATGGTTTTTCGGCTGCTGGTGTGGTTTATTCGCTGGGAAATCAACACCTGAAGGCGAGGGGTTTTTCTAGAGATGGAGCCCATGCGAGGCGGCTGAAAAAATTTATTAGAAAATATGAAAAACCTTTGTTTCTTGTCGTTGGTGAAGACATTCTGATGAATGATATTATTCTGACGAATGTCCTTACGCTGGTGGGTCATTTTGGTGGTCATAAGTTCAGCCCGACAGGTGTTAAGTAGTGGGTCTCTGCTACCTAGAAAGAGGTTGTTTCCACCTGCCTTGAGGTGTTCATGCTTCCATGGGGATGGATTTCTTTTAAATTCCATGATGCTTTGGATTCGACTGATGTTATTTCTGGATCTTGGTGGTGGGAGGGCTCTGTCCTAATGCTGAAATGGTGGGCGGCCTTGTTCGACCCGCATGTTGAAAGGTATGATACTTTGCCGATTTGGGTGAAACTATCGAACCTTCCATTTGAATTATGGTCATTAGACATTTTCAAACTGGTACAGAATACCTTGGGGACTTTTTTAGAGGCGGATTTATCTTATCTTAAGTATGGGGTTTGCTGCTTGGGGAAATTTCTTGTTCTAATTGATTTGCGAAATGGATCAGTAGCCGATTTATTGATTAAAAGAGGAGATAATTTGTTTAGTCAACCTATGGATTACTTAGGGGTACCCTTTTGTTGTAATAGGTGTCATGGTCATGGGCATGTTGTATCTCAGTGTCGTCTTTCTTTTTATAAAAAACAGGGCTCGGTTTCAAAGTCTAAATCTGTCTGGTGGGTTAAGAAAGATGTGGGTTTGTCTGAGTTTAATTTTGGGGATTTCTTCGGTAAATATTTGGAGGTTTCTTCACCTGTTGTTGCTGGTATCTCGGTTGACTTGGGGATGGATCTTGATGGTCAGGTTTTAGATGTGGATTCTCTTAAAACTATTCTTTTGACATCTTTATCTGATTGTGATAAGGGTTCTTATTCTTTGTTTAAATATTTAAATAAACCTTTTGGATCTTTTTCGGAGGTCGTTTCTTCTAGAGAGTTTATTCCATGTGAATCATCCATGGGGGGATTTTGGTTTGTGTCGCAAGTAAAATTTATTTCGGTTAAATATTCTAGGTATTTTCTCAGGTTTAGCACCAAAGTTTTGGTGGATTCGTTGGGGGTTAAGGCTGGTGATAGCTGTCTTCCTGGGTTTTCTTCTTCCTATCAAGGGCCTGGTGTACACCCCTCTGCTGTGGAAACTGTCTGTTCGTTTGATCATCAATCTGGGGCACTTAGAGCAGTGTATTCCCTTTCTAGGGTTTTATCATGATTGTGTTGACTCTCAATTGTCAGGGGTTAGCTATTTTGCATAAAAAACTAGTAGTGTGTAGGTTGGTAGATGATCAACATATTGATGTTTTATTTCTCCAAGAAAGTATGGGTGATGGACAAATTCTTGTTGGGGAGATGGAATCTTTGCTTAATGGATGGGATTTTGTATCAGTGGATGCAAAAGTAAAATCTAGTAGTCTTCTTTTGGGATGGAGGTCACAACATTTCCAGTTTTTAAGTGCTTGGGAGGTGGAATCTGGATTGTGTGCTTCTCTATATTCCATAGAAATTAAAGAGGATCTTTTTTTTGTGAATGTGTATGGCCCCTTTATGGATAGGGAAAGGTATTGGAATAATTTTTTTTTGCTGGGATGCCTTAAGAATTCTAGGTTGATTCTTGGTGGGGATCTGAATTTCTCTTTGGGTTTCTCAGAAATATGATTAGATAGGGCTAGAGTGAATAACTTATCTGATTTTTTCTTTGTGAAATTGGATGGCTTTGGTCTAGTGGATATTGCTCTGACTATTTTAGTACTTACTTGGTCTAATAGAAGAGTCGGTAGTGAGAATATTTGTAAAAGATTGGATAGAGTGCTTGTATCTACCGATCTACTAGATTTAGACCTCCATCTCAGACAATGGGTAGGTTGTGGTGGGGATTCAGATCATCATCCGATTTTTCTACAGATTCTAACTCATGATATAAAACCTCGTAGTCCCTTCAAATTTAATTCTCACTGGTTATTGAATGAGGATTTTGTTTCTTTACTAAAAGCTTCATGGACTGTTATGTGGAAAACCCATTGGTTTAAACTACTTTTCACTTTGCTACCAATCTTAAGCATATCAAAGATGTGTCTATATCATGGTCTGTAAAGAAAAAAGAATAGGAGTCTAAGGATTTAGTGGAGATTGAGCTTCTGTTGGATGATTATTTTAATAAACTGGGGTTTGGTTTTTCTTCTGAGGTGGACAAGATTTCTCTAGTTGAGTTGGAGTTGCACAAAAGAAAAATCCTTTTAGATCGTGAATAGGAGGCTAGATAGAAAAGTAGGGCCATTTGGCTCTTATGTGGGGATGATAATACTTCTTTCTTCCATAAGTTTTCTAATCCGAGAAAGAATATAAATTCTAATTGGAAAATTGTGGATGATGATGGTCACTTAGTGGAAGGTTTTGATTCTATTGCTAAGGCTGGTGTACACCATTTTGAGACTTTGTTTTAGGAGGATAAGAATCATCATCTCCCTGATATTATGAAGATAGCTAGGCATTTTCCTACTTCCATTACTGATGAAGAGAATGAAGACCATATGATACCTATTACTTTGGTTGAGATTCAGTCTGTTTTAGCTTTAAGCAAAAATGACAAGAGTTCGAGTCCGGATGGGATACCTGTGGAGGTATACAGGGCTCTCTTTGATGTTTTAGGTATGGACTTATTAAGGGTTGTTGATGATTCTCGAAAGTGTTGCAAAATACCTGATGTTTTAAATTCTACTCTTATTGCTTTGATACCTAATATTGGTCTTCCTAAATATTTTGAAGATTTTAGGCCAATTTCATTTATAAAATCATTGGTAAGATTATCTCTATGCATATCAGGAAGGTTCTTGGTAGGTATATATCTGGTGAACAGTTTGGTTTCTTTCCTGGAAGACAGATTCATGATGCTATTGGGGTTATCCAGGAAGGTCTTCATACCATTTGTAGTAAAATTATGAAGTCTATGTGGTTTTAAAAATTGACTTGTCTAAAGCCTGTGACATGATTAATTGGACTTTTTTGAGGGTAATTATTTCTAAAATGGGGTTTGTTGTACCTTTCATCACCTAGATTATGAGTAGTCTTACTTTTGTGTCTTTTTCCTTATTGGTTAATGGAGCGGCTTCTTCCTTCTTTAGATCTGGTCAGGGGCTCATACAAGGATTCCCTCTTGCTCCGTTGCTTTTTCTCATTGTAGTTGAAGGTTTGGGTAGGGCTTTACTTACAACAAAAGATTGTGGTGAATTTCATGGCATTTATTTTGGTAATTACATTTCATTAACCCATGTTCTATTTGTAGATGATATTGTCATGGTTTCTGATGGTTCTGAGCAGCCATTATCAACCCTGTATGAGGTTTTTCTAATCCTTTGTAAGGAATCTAGGATGCTGATAAATGAATATAAATCCTCTTTATTGCACTCTGGGCTGGAGGATTCTGAGTTAATTTATTTACATAATATTTTCTCTTTTTTCTATTGCTAAACTTGAAGTTGGATGGAAGTATCTTGGTTTTCATCTTAAACCATGCAGATACCTTATGAAGGATTGGAATTGGCTGGTAGATAAAGTGGAAAAGAGAATTAAGAATTGGATTTTTCGATGGTTGTCTAAGGGAGGTAAGATTAATCTGGTCAAATATATTTTAGAGGCTATTTCGGTCTTTTGGATGCATTTCTAGATCCCCTTGGGAATTATTGAAAAGATTAGGAAGTTATGCTTCAAATTATTATGGTCAAGGAATTCTGACTCTTCTGGATTACCCTAGACCTCTCAGAAAGCTTTATCTTGCCCCAAATTTTTGGGAGGATGGGGGTTGAAGATACCTGCTATTTTTGCTAAAGCTCTTGCTACTAAGAGTGTTTGGAACCTTATTCATGGTTCGGGTCTTTGGGTGAAGATAGCCATTCAGAAATATGTTCATCCCTTATCTTTATTGGATTGGATCAGAGTTATTGTTAAAAAGAAAATATGTATTTCTATTTGTTGGAAATATTTCCTTTGGTCTTTTGATCTTATTGGCAACTATCTTGTCCGGAAGGTTGGGCATGGTGCAAATGTTAGAATTGGCCTAGATCCATGGGTTGGTTGTAAATGGAGACACCTTTTACCATCCTGTTTGATTGATAAACTTCACTCTGTTGGAATTTATTTTATTAAAGACATTGGTTGTCTTGGTGTGTCTCTGCTGCTGGAGCAGGGATGGATTTCAGTTGATTCGATTGGCTTAGTGGACCAGAAGGATGTTACTTGTTGGAATGGTTATATTGCTATTTTAAAATCTAGTCATGTTAGGTTATAAAGTGATGATGATATTCTGACCTGGAATCAGTTAAAATATGGGAAGTATTCTCCAAAAGTTGGATATCTTCAGTTAGTTTTGGACAGAAACAAGGTGGGATTTTCTTGGTGGTGGATGGTCCTTTGGAAGTTCAAATGTGCCCTCAAGGAAAAAATATTTTGCTGGTTTTTATTATCTAATAAGGCTTTAACATGGGATGTTATTTGCAGAAAGGGCAGGGAAGGACCAGGGAGATGTTACTTATGCAAAATGGAATCAGAGTCCAACTTTCATTTAAGTGTGGATTGTTGCTTTTACAGAAGTGTTTGGTTTGAACTTGAGTCCAAGTTACAACTAAAAAATTTATGGAATGGAAACTCGGTGATCTCTTTTCTGAGGAATTGGTGTCTTAATGGGGAAGTGAAACACATAAGGTCTTTACCTGTAGTTACAGATGATTTTACCACACATGGTTGATCACATATTTATGGCCATCCATGTCCCTCTGTAGACTCTTTAGACCCCATGGATTGATATTATACTTTGATGTTTCCATGTTCATCCCTAAAAACACTTTTTTATTGCTGTACGCGAATTTTAATCCCATACTCACGTGTATACGCAACTTTTGACCTCAAACCCGCGTACATCGAGATGTGTGCATAAATCCATTTTTTTGGGAGTTTTCCTTTATGTGTGTCCGAACCACTTGACTCTTGGCCTTCCATATGCCTCAAGATCGCTCAGATTTGACCCTCTATTACCCCTTTGGAGTGCTATATAAGGAACCCCTTGGGTACATTTAAGGGGAGGAATTGAAGAGAAACAAAACTATAGTCCATTGTTGCCGTAGCTTGGATATACTTGAGTCTACATCCCGTTATCCCTCTCGAGCACTTTGTGTTCTTCCCAAGCTTTGATTTTATTCTGAGCTTGATATCGAGAGATGGAGGATTGAGGTGGTGGAGGCCTAGGTGGAGGACTCAGTTTCTCCTATTCGCAGACATGCCGATAGAGGTTGTCACTTGTGTAATCTCTAATTTAATTAATAGAAATATCATTTCCTGTCCAATAATGTGCATTTGAATGAATATTGAATCCATGGATGTGTTTAATTGCTTATAAATTCTTGATTATATATGCTAGAGTAGATCTAACATCATATTATATAGCATGCTTGTCTTGTTTTTTGTTGTTGAGAGAAAATTGCTAGCGCAAGCGGGATTGGAAAAAGCTCAACAGGGATCTACTTCAACCATCTGAAATAAGGTATGATTCAAGATCCTTTAGTGTTAGATGTTTGGTTTCTCTTACATATGGGAAATGATTGATTTCTTAGGTCTAGCTACTTGTTGTGGTACACCCCAAGCCATAGGAAGTTTCTCTCCATAATAGAATTGATGACCATACTGGGGAGGTTCCTAGTTGTTTCTCTTTGGGGGTTTTTCGGTATTCAATGTACTTGAATTGCTCTGATTTCTTTGTTTCCATTTCAGGTCTGGGGGCATGTTTTCCCAATAGAGTCCTAAAGGAGTAAATTTTGTCTCACCTTGTCTGTTTTCCTTATTTTTCTTCCTTTTTCTTCCTGTACATGGGTTTAGCTTTCACAGTCACGTATACATGCGGGTTTTCCTCGAATAGTCGCGTATGTACACTAGTTTACTGAGAACAGTCGCGTATGCCTTGATTTTGAGCCTTATTGGGAGGATTAAGTGTTGCTGGGTGATTTTGGATGATTGCTGAGTCTTCTTGGATGCTTATAGAGTCTGTGTATACCCTCTGTTTCTGACCAGAGACTGCTTTTTGTTTGATTTTTAGAAATGTTCTTGTCATTCATTTTCTACTTTTTGTTTTGAGATTAGTGCATTAGGTCTCTTTTACCTTGGTGCTTTGCTTGTTTTCTCTTTGTGATTGGTTGCAGAGTCTGAGGGTTGTAGAGTCATATTTTTTGCTTTTATATCTCATTTAATTCAAAAATAAAATAAAAAATATTTTGCTTTTTGCATAGTTATGCATTGCTTGCATTTTTCATTAGCATGGTACTTGCATTAGGTATGCTTGGTGAATTATAGTCATATTTTCATATAGGAGTGATTGCACTTACATTTGAAGGAAAATTTTTGCACTTCACGTAGTAGCATACCCTGTTTTTCATTCTACATAGTGCATTTGCATTGATTGTTAGGTGTGCATTTTGCTTCATGTTGTTTCATAACACCATAAGTTGCACGAACATTACCCTTTGAGTAATAAAAGCCAATTAAAGTCAATGCTTAATAAAATGAACTATACTCTTTTCTTTTCTAGGGTGCATCAACGAGATTAGGTTTTAGGGTCTTGGAATAGTTCATTGTAAGTTAATTCTCCAAGACCACTAAACAAAAAAATTAGGTGTTTGTACAGATGAGAGTGTGAAACCCTTGGTATAATTAGTGTTTCTCAGGAAGCTCCTCTTACACGAGAGTTAAGCACGAGGTGGTGCATGCGATTGTGACTGGGATGATCCTTGGCTACTTTCTGTGAGCATCTGAGATATTTCCAGGATTGTATTCGTATCTGGGGGCCTTTGAGGTATTGACTGGTGCACCCCTAGGGTATCAGTTGTGATTTCAGGCTTCAGGCTTTGCTACCTTGCCCATACAGTCAATCCCACCTACGACTGTCCGCCTGAGTATTGGTTATATTGAGGTGAACTTAGTTTCCTTACCTAGGTTATCGAGGGGATATTTGCAGAGGTTATTCTGCAGGTGTCCTAGCCAGGTAGAGGTCGGAAAACATAGTCACTATATGCATTGAAGCTGAGGGCCACTATAATTGGTTATGAACATCTCCTTATTGTGTATGGGAGTCTCAAGCATCTCCTAGGAGATACATACTTGCTTCATTTGGAGCTCACTTATCCTACCCTTGGTTTTCTTGTTGTTTGGATTTATATTTTTCTTAGGTGTATGATTTGTGCATGCTAGTCTGCTTAGGGTTACGTAGATAGATATAGTCTTTTCTTTTTATTGAGTCATTATGGATTCAGGTGCAGCTCCTTGTCGCTCTCGACATTTAGCAGGTCTTTCACCTTCTTTTTATCCTCCTCCCTTGGGAGAGAGAGCCAGACAGTCTGGGAAGACTAGTCATCACTTTGATTCACATAGAGATCTCACCATGAGTCATCATGAGCTTGAGGTACCGGAGCTTCCACCTTCCCCACCTTTGGTGGCGAAAGTTGATCCTTAAAGCACATATGGAACTCTGCTTGAGTCTAGTTCTGATGGGACTGGACCGTCACAAGATGATTTATCACAATTTCTTGATTACATTAGCTCCGACCCCCGGTATTGTTTATACTATCTAGGTAAAGAGACTCACGATGAATCCACTCGCACTGGCCACATTAGTTATGGCATGCCTGATATTCCTCATCTCGGTCTGGTACCTCATGTTGAACCAGTTGGTGACCCTGGTACTGCGCCTGGGGTCACTTCCATTCCTTTCCACGTGGAGAGGTTTGGTAATAGTAGTCACATTGTGCCATCCACTCCAACGATGGCAATTCCTTCACACACACAACCCAGACCTAGCACTAGTGTTCCTCTTCAGGGACCTCAGTCGAGACATGTGAATATTGGGTGTACAACCTATATTCCTCCACATATTCCATCATCTTCTCAACTTGTTCCTTCAAATTCCTTTTTGACGCATCCTCTTCCTAACTCTGGTGGTCCTTCGGGTTGGAGTTTGACTGCAAGCCATGTTCATCCTGTGACTGTTAACACTGTAGCATCACAAAGCCAAGTGCCTCCTTCTGTGTCACCAGGTCATGTACCTATTTCTGGATTATCTCATGGAATACCTCATGGATCATCTCATGGTCCATCTCATGGAGCTTCCCATATACCTACCTATGGACCATATTATGGAACATCTCATGGGACATCTTATGGATCATCCCGTGGACCATCTCATGGTATAGCCTATGGATCTTCCCATGGACATTCTTATGGACCGTAGTATAGACAAAACTATCAACCGTATGGGTACAAGTATCAACAACTCGCTTACTCTTCTAACTATGGCTTTGTAGCACCTCATAATCAAGGTACTCCACATTACAATGCTTCCATACAAGCCCTTCATGGGTCATATGGGAGGAGGTTATTATCCCACTGGACAAGGCCATGGTGTGTATAGCAATCAACCTTATATGAATCAGTCCTATCAGGGAGCATGGAATCAACCGGCTCAACCTAAGCTCCCTTTCCTTGCGACCTTGAACCTACCTCATTTGTCGATATTAACAAATGATCCTATGTCTCATAATCCGGCATGGCCGGTAGTCCCTACCAAGATTCCTTTGGACATTCCCAAGTTTGAAGGTAAGGCTGGTGAAGATCCTAGTGAGGATGTCACAACCTTCCACCTTTGGTGCTCTTTTAATTCCTTACACAATGACTCCATTTGTTTGAGGCTATTTCAATGCACTCTCATGGGTTCTGCGGTGAAATGGTATATAGAGTTATCGGGGGGGACCTATACTACGTTTGAGGAATTTTCCATGACTTTTCTTAATCATTTCTAGCTACCCGTACGTTACGACATCGGTACCGAAATCTTATCGACCTTCTAGCAAGACAAAGCCACACATATTTCGGATCATATTCAAGAGTGGCGTAGATGAAAATGATTAATTAAAGCCTTTATACCACCAGAGTTTCTTCTAGAGTGGTTCCTCAAGTCATTGTTACCTTATATCGCAAATGATGTTTCTACATCTGAAGTTCAAACTAAGCACCAAGCTATTTTTAGGGCTCAAGAGTTGGATTTGATCTATGGTCAATCTGGACTCTTGTATGAGATTATCTCGAATGCTCCAAGATCCAATTTCAACCCCAATATTAAACCTGGGCCACATGCTGATGGTACTGTTGGCTCCACAAGTACCAAACCTGTAGACTCAGTTACGAAACAAGTGAGCCAGTTATCACTTAACCAGCCTGCGTCGGGACAAGCCACAGCTTCTTCTCAACCTACCCAATTGATGAGTGTAGTTTCAATGCAAACTTTGAACCCAAAAGGAAACCAGCACCATGGAAGGAATAAAAAGAAAGGAAAAAATAATCGTAAGGGTGGGAATAAAAATGAAAATGGTAATAATAATGACAAGAACACGAACAATGATGGGGGGACAAGCAGCCTAAGTGTAAGGTGAAGTTTCCTTATAAGTTGTGTAAGGACGATCACCTCACTCACTTGTGCCCTCATATGGAGGACGCTTCGAAGTTAATAGCACAGGGCCCAGCTATGTTTACTAATCCTTTACCTAATAATCAAAATATGAACTCAAGGACTGTTGATCCTGGTTGTGTGTTTGGTGCAACTCAAAACCCCTCGGAGGCTGCTAGTGGTCACAGTTGCATCAACATGGTGAGATCTACCAAAGTTGTGACACCTGCAAAAGATTATGGTTCATCACAAAAAGACCTTAGGAAAGAACCTGATCCACTCGAGAACTCTTTGCGAATTGAAAAGCCTACGGATAAACCTGAAGTTCTGCCTCACATTCCTAAGGGAGTCTTGAAGTGCTCAGGACACAATCCTAATGCTCGATCCACCCAAAACTATTCAGTTGTCGAGGATTTGGGCCAGACTCCTTATGCGATGTTTGGACTAGAAGTGCTTCAGACTTGTCCTTCGCAGAGAAATGCCTTGTTGTTTTCTCTTGGGGTTAGTGATGATAGCTCTTCTTCCATGATAAAATTTGAAACTCGTGGACTCCAGCCTCACTTGCCTTACTACGTGTCTCTTTTGATTTATGTAGAGTGTCTCAACAACACTATCATGCGTACTATCACTAATGAAGGCTCTGCCACTTCCTTGATGTCTTTGTCTTGTTGGAAGGGTTTAGGTTCTCCCACGTTGTCTCAGTCTTCTAACATGTTGACTGCTTTCGAAGGAAGGTTGTTTCAGCTGCACTGTATACTTCCTTCTCTAAACATCCAATTGGGAGGGAAGACTGTCGCGATTGAAGTTGAAGTGGTTGATGTGCCCCTTAACTACAATATTTTGCTAGGTAGGAACTGGATGTACAATATGCAAGCTGTAGCCTCTTCCCTATTCTGAGTGGTTTTCTTTCTGTTTAATGGGAGGATCATTACTATTGATCAAACATTTTTCCAGAATCTAAGTGTTAACACATCATCAGGAGCTTCTATCCTGATTATCAATCATTCTCAGCCGACAACTTAGAATGTGGGTGTGGGTATGTATCCTTCTCTCATCGGAACCTTTAGTTGTCCTATGCCCATTATTATGATTGGTTCTAGTCTTGGTGGGGATTCATCCTCGTCAAATTCGATATCCTTTTGCACTACTCATATGGAGGATCCGTGGATTCTTCCTTCACTGAGTACTTTGAGTGTGCCTATCGAGACAGATGTGCCATTTCCTGCAACAATGGTGGCGTATCAAGCGAATCTTGATCATGTTGTAGAGCCTAGTCCTTCCTCTTCATGGACAGAGGAGGAGGACTCTTATGTGCTGCCTACATGGGTAGTAGAGTCATCTCACTCTCATGACTGCCTTGATGACGTTTTTCCGTCAGATGAAGCTATTCTTGAGGCCATGTCTGGGATTGAACAACATTGGGAAGAGTTGCACCATAGATCGTATTTCCTTCCTAATCTTGATCGTTTAGATTCTGATGAATTTAGGGTGATTCTAAGCGAGAAAATTGGTATCCTTGTGGTCCCATTAAGCTCTCTTGGTCATATGGCTAAGGGGAACATGGATAACCTGTCACCAATGATTCCTATCAACATTTCTCGTGATCGTGGTAAGATTGAGAACGTCTACATTAGGGCGGTGTTGAGGCCTGGAAAATCACAGGCAACAACAGCAAGGGATTCTCCCCAGTCAACGTTCCCAACTAGCCCATGACTGTTTGGTATAGGGAATCCATCCAGTTTGCGGTCCGGCTACCGTTGGTCAAAGTAACAAAAACAAAGGTTTTACCGGTTGTGGCCCGATCCACCGTGTATTTTTGTATTTTTTGATTTTAAGTATGATATGCATATGCCTAATTAACCATGCAGGGTGATAAGGATGCAAGGAGCAGTCACAACGTGATGCACAGGTTCTTACCTCTCGTCTTAGAACTCACAAGCATATCGATCACATATGCAGTAATCAAATAAAACTAACTAACTATCTATCTATCTATCTATCCCCGGGGAGCCAAATTGTAACTTATTTATGAGTAATGTATATTGTGCACGCATTATAAAGAGAAATGACAGGTAGCTGATGTTTCTTCCTACAACACATGAATGATTAAAGATATTTCAACAATTAGATAGCCAATTTTTTTATGAACAACATACATTACTCATGGTGGTAATTCCACAAAATAAACCAGAAATCATTTAAACAAGAACATAGGTTCTAAGAGTTAGAACGATCTCACGGTTAATGGACAAAAGATGAAAAAACAAAATAGTTCATCTTTCCGCCATCCACAGCATAACATTTGAAAGTCCCACCAATATTTCTCCAACAGGAAAACAATAACTCCTTATTGCAAAAAAAAGTAGTTCTTCTTACAATATCGCTTTACATGTCTAACTGGGAAAAGCCCTTATTCCTTCAAAGCCTTCTACATTTATACAAAAAGGGTGAGACTGTTGAGTTGCCCAAAGTAACCTTTGGGTTTCCCAAATCTTCACCTCCAATGTTTCACTTTTCACAAAAATTTTTTACAAAATCGTTGCAAATTACAAAAGTGACCAATCTTTTACGAGGAGGGTCCCACTTGGGTGTCCAGAAATGTCTTCCACGACAAAGATTCAGAGGCGATGCCTTCAAAGGCACAAGGTTCCAGAAACTGAATGTTGATCTCAAACTTCGCAGCCTGGTTCTTTATAGCCTCAATCCTGGCTGTGCTTAACCGAAGCTGGTCCTCCAAAAGCTGCACACTGATGGCTGAATGATCTACTTCACTCCTCAAGATCTGATCATCCAGGGATTTGATATGCTATACTTTCGCTTCCTCCTCCTGATATCTCTTCTGCAACATCTCCACAAATGAGTTGTGGTCCGGGAAAACCTCAAGCCTCTGTTCGGCCTCTATTTGGCACCGATTGTAGGTAATAAGAAGCCTTCTAAAAACTCAGTGCATGCTCCTTTCTTCTTTTTAACGGATTTCTTGAAATCCTCTACAGTATTTATAGCAAATTCTAGTAAGTCATAATCCCGCTTGAGGGCCTATTGATCCTTTGATGGCAGTTCTGCTAAATTTTCTTCATTGTTTTCAAGCCTTACCATCCTCGCAGTCAAGATTTCAAGGACGTCTTGAGATCTATCAATGAAATAAGAGGAGGTCTCTAGGATTTCCTCCAATCGGCCATCTATCTGCAGCACTTTGCACCTTTCCTCTTCTATGGCAGTCTGTAGTTGCAGCATCTTGGCCTTTTGGGCCAGCACATGCTCCTTGAAGGGTTGTAGATTGACCTACTGCTCTCTTGCTTCTCCTAGAGTAGTTGTTAGAGAAGTGACCTGCTCTTGAAGCTTTTTTTCCTGTTCTTGGGCGTGCATCTCACTGGCCTCCAAGATGATCTTTTGCTGATCTAAATCTTCTACCTTTCCCAGCAGCTGTTCCTTTTCCATCTTTAGCTCTTGATATTCTTTCTGCACTTTCTCCAGGAATCCTTGTGCAGTTTCACTAGCTTGTTTCTCTGCTTGGAGGAGCTGCAGTTCATCCTTTGAAGATCTCATTTCTTTTTTCATGTCCTCATATTTCCTTTTTAGCCTATTGCTTTCCTCTCTCTCTTTCCTCAATGTGTCTTTCAATTGAGCAGAGGACTTCTTGGATTGCTCCAAGTCTATCATAATTTTGTCCACATTATCTTCGGAAGCATGAATTAGTGCTGCTCCGGCTCTAATGGTGAATCTAGGGTCTTGGTCTATTCCAAATACAACGGGTGTATCCATTATCATTTTCCCAGGTAGACCTCCCGTTTCAATCTTCCTTTCCGTTCTCTTCATTATCCTCTTTGTCGCCCTGTCATAGAAAACAGTATTGAAATCAGGGATCTCTTCCCATTTTTTCTATACAAAGGGGACCAGCTTCAGTGTAGGCACCACAGATTGTCCAGATGTGCTGGCAGCAGGTACTTCTGGGTCCTGAATCTCAGGGTTCTCCATGTCCTGGGTCTGCCCTCCCGCTGTGTCAGAGGCTGACTATTCTGTCTGTGTCTATGTCAGCTTTAGCCTCTCTGCCTCTTGTTTCTATAGCTCTTCATCAAGCTTCTTTTTCTTTTCTTCTGTCTTCCTCTGCTTTTCTAGCTGCCTCTTGCGCAAATTTTCTTTTCTCTTCTTCTTCTCCCTGCACCCACCCTGCAGCTTCTTGTGCCAACCTTTGGGCTTCCTCATTTCTTCTTTTGGCTTCTTCCTCAGCTTTTGCTTGTTCATCTCCCTTCCCACCTTTGGTGGTGATCTTCTTCTTAAACCTTCTCCTCAACGCTGTTATGTTTAATCCACTTTGGAAGACAAATTCTTCCCTATCCCAATGGTGGGTGTATTCAAAATGTACATTGTTTTCTTTACAATGCTCAACTACTTTATTGTGGGAGTCACTTCTATGGAAAGGCATCTCACCAAAATGAAACCTTTCCAACTCTTCTACAAATTCATCAACTTTCTTCACTCTGGTGAACTTGTAACTTCCTAACTTGAAGGGCAAAGGAGGATAGGTAGCCTTCTTATGCTCAAATAGGAAGCTCCCTATTCCATCCAAGAAGACTTGCCTAACCACCTCCTTGTGAATGATGTAGTCAGTGGCGTATTTGGGAAGCAGGGAAGGTGCTCTTGAACCTCCAAACATCTTGAAGTAAAGGCCATCCTCAGTCAGATAGTAGTCTGCATATTCTTCCATTACTTGCAGAGCCTCCTTTGACATGCAATCACACCCCTTCAAGAAAATGAGCGTATACAGTGGCATGATGAAGTGTTCACAGACTTCTCGATAATGGTTGTGATACTTGTGCGCCCACAGTGGTTTATATGCAGAATAGACAGGCACTCTTTCCCTATCCCAGATGCACCTGAGGCCGGGGAAAGGCTGATTGCACAATATACAATCGACAAGTATGGAACTCATATAGAATTCAGACCTTTTTGGGGATACTCCACCCAAGGCTGAGGCCAAGCAGGAAGAGAGATTGTTTGATGCAATGTTGGACCAGTTGAAACTAGTCCCCTGGGTTGCAACATAAAACATAATGGGCATCCATTCCAATTTGAAGAACCTTCCATGAGCTCTTCCAAAAATCCTGTTGAGCATTAAAGCTATGAACTTGTATGGGGCCCTTAAGCTTGCTGTATCATACTCTCCTGTAGCCCTGGTTCTGAAATGCTTTCCTGATAGCAACATTATTTTAAGGGTTTCTACAAGGTCCATTCTAATGTTATTCAACCAATCATCAGACAGAAATATTTGTGCTTCTGGCAGGTGGTAGGCCAGAGCTACATATCCTGGGCTATATGCAGCATAGCCCTGTTTTTCAACATTCTCCAAGATCATCGTTGTTACATCTGCTAGGGGCAGAATCCAACCAATTACTTTAGAGCATGGGAAAAGCTCTGGTCTGGTGGCAATCTTCATCAGTGAAGATCTCTCGATATTGGCATATATGCCCTCTTCGTCCAGGCCCATATCCGGCACCTCCCGGCGTGTGATCAGCCTATAAATCTCTCCCCATTGGTACTTGGGTTCCACACCAGATATACACTTGGTGTCTTCGTATATGTATTCTGTTTTGGTAATGACTTCCACTTCAGGCTCCTCCTCAACCACAGGGGACTTCTTTTTTTGCCTCTTTGACATTGTGAACTCTTCCTGCCATAAAATTGTAACATTAATCCATTTCCGGCTGAGTGACAAACTTGGAGACAACAATGTGCAGTGTCTCATTTCTTCTATGTTTAACCTAATGAAATTAGCTAACTGAGACAAATACGTGCAAAGCTAATACTGCTATATGACACCAAAACAATTCTATCAACAAAATTCGAGGCGGAAAAATAAATCTACATTAACATGAAACAAACTTCGGCTTTCTGCAGGCGCCATGGTCGTCGCGCTACACGGGAAGGACAAGGGGAAAACTATGCAAGATTTTCAATAGCATTAGCTCTATCAAAACTACCCGTGCAATATATGGTCAACAAAACTGGTGAAGTGATACACCCCTCCCCAAGCCCGCTCGAATTCGAAATCGACAGTGGATCGGACTGCGTGAACAGCGTGGCGAAGTGTGAATTTTGTTTCTAAAGGGTACGAGCCACAAGAAAGGAAGGAAATCATTCCACAAACAACAGGAATGCCAAGAAAACCTTCCCCCACCAAACATCATCATGCAGGGCAGCTTGGTACAGACGGCGTAACAACCGTCTGCACCAAACCCCCATTCACTAAGCACATGGTCACAAGCAAAAGGCCACAGTAAAAAAGATACCCTGCGGGTCGAAATGCCCCCCCCCCCGAGGATAGTTACACTACAAACCTTCAATATATAGGCGTAAAACTAATGGGCCAGGGAAAACAGCCATAGATGACCCTAACCATAGAAATATCAACAAACACTTCGAACGGAACGGGGAAAGTAAAATACGAGCCTACTTGGCAAAGCAACGTGTATGATGGAACGAAGACGGTTAGGCTTCCACAGTTGAGCCACTTGGATGCGGGTACATCGACAGCGGTGTCCGAACGAGCTCGGGCAAACAATAGCACGTGATAACGACAGAGCACGACAGTTCACGATAATCCCAATAGTAATACAATATACAACCCCGGCCCCATATATATATGGTCGACACAAACAGATGGCTAAGGAATAAAAGATCGGACGGCGGAGAGAAAATGGATCGGAGGTCGAAAGCATAACTCCTTCCGTAACGTTGGGTGTCCAAATCGCTAAGCCATCCGCGGAGACATAATGCATTGGAGCTAATAACGAAAAAGGGAGCCGCAACGGATAAACCATTCTGTAATGCAAGGTTTGAATCGGAAGCAAAAACAATAAAAGATCGGAACGGTTAGCGCTTTCGGCAGCCACAACGGCGGAGTCACAAAGGGAGTGACCTTCCGCAACGTCAGGGTTTAAAACAACTAGATGATCAGGGAAGATAGAGCCTTCCGCATCCGCAACGGCAGAAGCTCAAATTCAATAATCGACGAAAATAACAAAGCATGGTCCGACACGTTAAAGAAATAATCGGGAGAGTTCGTAGTTTTCCATCCGCAACGGCGGAAAAAGAAATAACAAATCATTCCGATGTAAACCAAAAGATCAGCTGATTGAAAGAAGCGTATCGGAGAAAATGTAAAAGCCAAGACTTGTCATTCTACCGCAACGGCGGGAGCACCAACCAAATAAAATTCCGATTCGAACATGCTGAAAACACATTAAAGCAATGATAAAGTTTGAATCAACAATGAATTATTTCAAGCGTTAGAGGAAGAATCAAAACAATTGGTAGATCCATCCAAGCATTGGAAAATCTTTCCAAAAAAATTATTAGATCAAACCAAAGAAGAAAATCAAACTAATTCAAGCAAAAGGAGGGTCCCAATTTTTTTTGGAATTTTGGGAAAATGTTGCAGCTGCAGCAGGTGGATTGTTCCCCCGATGAGATTAAAGAGTATACCGAGCTGTTTAAAGAGTTTCGTGATATTTTCGCTTGGTCATATGAAGAAATTCCGGGTATAGACCCTCGTATTGTCGAACATGAAATCAAGACTTATCCGGACGCAAAACCAATTCGACAATGTTTGCATGCCGTGAATCCTAGGAAAGCACCTGCCATTAAAACTGAGATAGACAAACTGCTCAAAGCCGGTTTTATCTATCCCATTCCCTTGACGGAGTGGGTTTCAAATCCCGTTCCGGTGGATAAGAAGCAGGGAGAGATCCGAATATGCATTGGTTTTTGTGATTTAAATCGATCCCATCCTAAAGATAATTTCCCTACATCATTTATTGATCAAATTTTGGATGAGTGTGTGGGAAGTGAGGTATTTTCTTTTATGGATGGATTTTCTGGATATAATCAGATACAAATTAAGCTCGAGGATCAACACAAGACCGCATTTATTTGTCCTTGGGGAAATTTTGCATATTGAAATATGCCCTTCGGCCTTAAAAACACCGAAGCTACGTTTCAGCGGGCCATGACCTTAATCTTTCACAATCTTAAAATGATTATTGAAGTATATTTGGATGATCTCACTGCTCACTCTTGTTTGAGAGTGCATCATCCTTATCATTTGTGATTAGTGTTCGAAATATGCCGTCATTATCAAGTTCGTTTAAATCCTCATAAGCACATCTTTTGCGTGAAAGTTGGCCATTTACTAGGATTCATCATATTCAAGGAGGGTATTATAGTTGATCCCTTGAAGGTTAAGGCAATACTTCAACTGTCTCCCCCGCGTAACATTCGACACCTTCAATGTTTACAAGGTATGGTGAACTTCTTGCAAAGGTTCGTGGTCAATTTTTCCAGCTTGACTAAAGGCTTCATGCGTCTGTTGAAGAAGGACACCCCTTTTTACTAGGATGAGGGAGCCTAGGAGTATTTCGATGCTCTTAAGAAATCCTTAGCAATGACCCTCGTGCTTAGTCCACCAGACTATAGTCATGACTTCTTGATTTATGTGGCCATGTCTTAAGAGACGGTTGGTATGGTATTGGTTCAAGAGGATGAGGAGCTCCATGAGCATGTCATATATTATTTGAGCTGAAACCTTATTGATGCGGAAATTCATTATTCCCATGTGGAGAAGCTAGCCTTAGCCACCATTCATGTGGTTCAGCATTTGAGACATTACATTCTCCTTCACCAAACTTTGGTTGTAGCTCACATATATCCGTTTCAGTTCATCCTCACTAGAAGTATGATTGGGGGAAAATATAATAAATGGATTGTGATTTTTCAAGATTTTGATCTCGAGTTCGTTTCGGCGAAATCGAAGAAATCGTTAATCTTTGCTGAGCTCATATCAGATTTCCCAAATTTGGAGGAAGAGGAGGTTTATGATTATTCTTTTTTTGATGAGCATATATTCCTCATGTCAACCGTGGACCCTTGGTACAGGGATATTATCGTGTATTTGCAAACATTGAAGGTCCCTACTCACCTCACATGGGATGAGCGATGAAGACTATGTCATGTAGAGAAGAACTACCTCATAGTGGATGATACTTTGTACCTCTGTGGGGTGGATTCCATTTTACGTTGTTGTTTAACTCATCATGAGGATGAGGTCATGCTTAATGATTTCAATAGAGGGGCATGTGGTGGTCATTTATTTGGGCTTTCTACAGCCCAAAAAATATTAAAAGCGAGCTATTTTTAGTCGTCCATATTTAAGGATTGCATTAATGTGGCCAAGAAGTGCCACCCTTGCCAAGTGTTTGCACGTAATATGCACTCGCATCCCACCCCTTTGCATCCTATTGTCGCCGCCAGTCCCTTCACCAAGTGGGGGATTGATTTTATGGATTGCAACCCAGCTTCGGCTGGGGGGCACCATCATATTATTGTGGCTGTCGATTACTTCATGAAATGGGTAGAGGATATGCCCATAGTTAAATTCGATGGTGAGACAGTCACACATTTCATATTTAACCAGATTATCACCCGGTTTGGCATTCTAAGAGAGCTTGTCACTGACCATGGTAGGCACTTTCAGAACAAAATGATGGAAGAGTTGGTTTCCAAGTTATGATATAAGCAAGAGAACTCCTCTTCTTATTACCCTCAAGTGAATGGACAGGTTGAAGTAGTGAAAAATTCACTTAAGTCCATTGTCCAATGAACCATTGCACAAAGTAAGAATAATTGGCATATCATGTTGTATCATGCTTTGTGGGCCTATAGAACCGCGGTCAAGACTGCCATCGTTTTTTCTCCCTATCAGCTTGTGCATGGGGTGGAGTCAGTATTACCAGTTGAATGCGAAATCCCTTCTTTGAAGCTAGCTGTGGAGATTTTACTAGAGACATCCACATTGGAAGAGCGTTTGGTCCACTTAAAGCAGCTTGATGAGAAGCGTCGATATGCCTTAGTGGCTCTAGAGGTGAACAAGTGTCGTGTTAAGGTTCAGTATGATAAGCCTATCTGTCCTAGGAGGTTTAGTGAAGGTGACTTGGTAATTTTGTGGGATCAAGCTAAGAACCGTTGGGGGTAGGAAAGTTTAATCCCATGTGGCATGGTCCTTACATGGTTAAACATGTCTTAGAGAAAGGTGCCTATGAGCTGATTGATTATGAAGAGACAACCTTGGTGGAGCCTAGAAATGGGCTCTATCTCAAAAAATACTATGCATGATCTTCATCTAGGGCTAATTTTTGTATATTATTGTACAGTTTTACATTGCATAGTTAGGTTTTCTTATGGTGATCGGGTTTGTTGATTAGCTTTCATTTCTTATGGAAAATGTTGATGGAGTCTTCCCTTTACATAGGATTCATTGATGGTGCTAGCCGCCACACTCAAAATTCAGCTTCGGTTGGTTGGGTGATCTATACTCCTACGGGTCAAGTATTGTCTTCAGGAGGTGTATGTTTACGACCTTCGTCAAACAATGTTACTGAATATAGTGTTGTTATTGAGTTATTGCATGATTCCATTTTGCATGGTGTTCATTCTCTTGAGATACGTCTTGATTCACAGTTAATGGTTTCACAACTTAATGGCTTGTATTGTATTATGGATCCGACATTATTATGAAGATTCTTATGTGTTAGATTGCTAGAATAGAAATTTGAGAGTATAACATACATTCATGTTCCAAGAAATTTTAATCAAGTTGTTGATTCATATGCTAACTATGTGTTAGATTGCCATTTGTTTCATAGATATCAGAAACACATTTTACACATTTAAATAGAATAATAATTGATCATCATAAAAAATTTCATTAAGTTCAAAAAGTGATTCCATAATACATAAGTGTCATATACAAAATTGGGGATTTCGAGCCACCAAAATATACTACACAGTCATACAAAAAATATACACCTAGGTCTCTAAGCCCGAGGTGGAGGAGGGTGTTGATAATGGTAGCACACCACGGCTCTAGCTATCCGGCGAAACAATCGAACCCATGCTCATGGTACTCCAACCACATAGCACTGCATGGCCTCAGGTAAGTCCTCGACTTGCACCACGGGTACTCTCTGTGTCAATCGGACAAAGTTTGTGTGAATGCTCTGGAGCGTCTACTCCGCATCTGCACACATAATCTCATCACCTCTTCCCCTTCGTCGATGACAAGGAAATCCATCTGGCTGCCGTGGTCCTACATCTGCATATACATGATAGAGTGTCACTATGTGTTGTCACACCAAAAACATGTCTTTTGATTTCATATATCAAAAAACACAAAAAATTAAATAATTCAAAAATTAAAAGTGGGTTTGGGATTCGTTACCTAAGTCGCCATAAGCCGCTCCTGGTGGTAGGGGCATGTCTGGACCATCATAGAAGTCAATCCCTGCATAGGGATAGTCATCTATGGCAATGATATGTCTCTGCCACCATGGAAAGAACTCTATTGGGTAGGGGTTATCCACCCTTCCACCTCTCAGTCTGCGCATGACATTAGCACATCGTCACTGATATGGATCCTAGACTCCATGTGGAGCAATGTATACTCTAGGGCTTAGCCTTGGAATCTGCTCAAAGAAGAATGTGCTCAGTATGCTTCGAAACTCGAAGTTCCACACCCTACCCATCTTGCAGTCATTGAGCTGCTGTTTCATGTTGCTCAGCAACGTAGTACTCCAGTCATATATTGTAGGTTGCATACACTCTAACGCATAGAACATCATTGGTCATGAGGCCTGGTGGAGTGAAGCCAAACTTGCAATCCTGCCTAAGGCCAAGAGTATGTCTTTCAGCCCTAGAATCTGAATCGAGTTTGTATGGATTTGACTCCCAACCTTCTCTGTATTGGGAAGGCAGTACACATCAATGTAGTCATCTATGGTTAGCCCACCTCCTGGCCCACAAGATTGGAGGTTCACCACCTCCCCTCGTTGGGACAAACCTATGATGAAATATATGTCGTCAACCTCAATGCTGAGAGACATCCCATCTATTTGAAAAGTTTCAGACTCTAGATCCTAGTAATCTACTAGCAGCTGGAGTAGTCTTGGCTTTGCCCTCAAGCTGCCAAGACACCAAAACTTGTATAAGCCACATTCCTGTAATGCTTGTTAAGCCATGAGGTCATCTTGAACAGCTTCCTCAACATCACCATGTTCCCTCTCTCTTCACTATAGTACCATCCTGCACAAAAAACACAATTTTTTATCATGATTTTCCCATCAAAACCTTGTTCACAGCCCTATATGCGACTGTTTGCAAAACAGTCGCGAATGTACATAGGTTTCGTGGCATTTTACACATATGGTGAGTCCTATACGTGAACAAATGCTCAATTTCTGTGTGGGACGAAACGCCCAAGTTGGGATGGCCTAAAAAATTAAATTGACCATGAAAATTTGAAATTTTTATATCAAAATGAAAGAGAGGGGAAAGGGAATATACCTAGATCAAACATGGAGGGATTCCACCGAATGATGCTCTTGGAATTCACTTTGAAATTTCTGAGCTCAAATGCACTATGGTGGGTAAAAATTCAAAATGGTATGAAAATTTTAAAATTTTCACTATTTTATAGAAAAATTTTGAATTTTTTACCCACTTTCTATAGTTTTTGACTGTTTTTGACTGTTTTGGACCGTTTGAACTAATTTGATGTTGTAGGATCCCGTTTTGAGTGCGGTTTGACTATGTCTTCAACCCGTTCATGCCTATTTCAGGTATTATGTGTAAACTAGCATATAGGTTAGGTTTTCACATCCGCTTGCATTTTTCATAACCTTATGATTGTTTCATCTTAACCCTAGGTACGAACCAATTCTATCTTGTCACAGAACCTTCTTGTTGCTTTTAGAAGTGACATGTTGTGAATGGTAGAGCTTTCCCATACATGGGTACCCTAGTTAGATATTGTTTTGCATTTGGTGCCCATGCTGACATTCCTCCTTTATGGTGTGGGAGTCATTTGTATAGTATCACCATGACTTTGAGCAAGAGCTTTATACTCCTCTTGAAATTTATGGTGGCCTTTCCCTCGGGACTCCCTTGTATATGTCAAGTTGTAATTGCATTATCATGAGTTTTGCTTTCCTTATCGAGCCTTATGTCAGCTTCCTTGACTTTGATTATCATCCATATAGCCCGAGCTTGTCTCATATCTAGCCAAGTAGAGAATTTTTACATATCTTTTGCAACTTGATCCCCCATTTTTTACCGGGAGGGGACCTTCCCCCGAGTTTCGTTACCCTGCACATACTTCCTTGCATTGAGCATAGGTATGTTCCATTGCTTGGAACTCGTTTGCTTGTCCCCTGAAACTCGTTTCCTCCTAGATTTGTAACTATAAAGCACTTTTATTCTTTTTCAAGATTTTCAAAATATTTGAAAAAGTCCAAAAAAAATAAAAAAAACCAAAAAGTTGGACAGGAAAAGATGTTATATTTGGCAGCAATCGAGTTGTGTCACCTTCGAACAGAGCACTATATGTCACATCCATTGGTTGGGTTATTAGTTTGACTTTAGGAGCTGTACTCGTTACTCTGAGTTTATCTCCACTGACTGGTTAAGCTTCCAGTCCCTATAAAGCCTCTGTTGATGCCTCCTATGTCACGGAGATCTCCCACTTTGCATATCGAGTCTATGCTTCTTATCTTCAGTCACCATTTTCCTTTATGCTCTTGTTCGAAGGAAGTTGAAGCCTGAGTTGGCCATTCCTCAGTTGTCTTGACTTTGCATGTCAGCCATTCCTGGTACTGTTACTGGTTCATTCACATCTTGTTTGATTTATTCCACATTATACAGTGTTGCTAAGTACCTCATGTTGGTTTATTGGGGGATTCCCTAATGCCTGTCTTCCAGCGGATTCCATCCCATCAACTTCATATCATTTATTCTGGGATAAGAGTCTAGAGTCATTGGAGTGCTTTGAGACTTACAGTTATCAGTGTTAGGTTCTCTCGCCATCAACAGTTTTGGGAATACATCAATGTCCCCTGATAGATGGATTCTTCCAAGTGTTCGACCTCAACACATCTATTTACACTTGTTAGATTGCACTCTAGTACCTTGATTCCCATTTTCATTATCGGTGGGTGATCTCGCGTCTATTAACGGTATACATCAATGACCGATAATTAGACGATGGACTAATATGTTCGACCTCGACACCTCTATTCACATAGTAGGACATTTACTTGTATCGGTTTGTGTAGAATACTTTCCAGCTTGGTGGCATTCCATATATGTTACCTCCTTGATTGTGCCAGTGTTCATGAGATTTCAGCTCTTGTGATTTGATTCTAGTGTATGTTAGATATCTTCAGCCATTATGGAGATCTTGATCCATTGTATATCTTCAAATTCTATGGAGATCCTGATCCATTATATATCTTCATCATGGAGATTCTGATCTATTATATATTGTATGTGGCGATGACCACACATGTCACATTTTGCATATCATGCCCATTCATGGCCATTGTACTCTTATGTATCTGGGACTGCTATATGCATTTGCAGTCATATGCAGAGATTGGTTATTGTACTATACTGATGGGTGGCTGGTTCTTCGAACTGGTTCTTCATCACTCCACTTCTAGGATGGATTTTATAATGTATTTTGGCCATCATGTCACCCCTCTAACCTCACACATTAGAGGGAATTTGTTATAGCTGATTTTACCACACATGGTTGATCACATATTTATGGCCTTGCATGTCCCTCTACAGACTCTTTAGACCCCATGGACTGATATTATATCGTTTGATGTTTCCAATTTCATCCCTAAAAACACATGTTTATTGTTGTACGTGACTTTTAATCCCATACTCGCATGTATATGCGGCTTTTGACCTCAAACCCACGTACATCGGGATGTGTGCATAAATCCAAATATTTTTGGAGTTTTCCTTGATGTGTGTCCGAGCCACTTGACTCTTGGCCTTCCATATGCCTCGAGATAGCTCGGATTTGAACCTCCATTACCCCTTTGGAGTGCTATATAAGGAATCCCTTGGATACATTGAAGGGGAGGAATTGAAGAGCAACGAAACTATAGTTTATTGTTCCCGTAGCTTGCATATACTTGAGTCTACATCCCTTTGTCCCTTTGGAGCACTTTGTGTTCTTCCCAAGCTTGCCTTTGCTTGTGAGCTTGCTATCGAGAGATGGAGGATTGAGGTGGTGGAGGCCTAGGTGGAGGACTCAGTTTCTCCAGTTCGCAGACGTGCCGACAGAGGTTGTCACTTGTGTAATCTCTGATTTAGTTAATATAAATATATTTTCCTGTCCAATAATGTGCATTTGAATGAATATTGAATCCATGGATATGTTTAATTGCTTATATATTGTTGATTATATATGCTAGAGTAGATCAAACACCATATTATATAACATGCTTTTCTTATTTGTTGTTGTTGAGAGAAAATTGTTAGCACAAGCGGGATTGGAAAAAGCTCAACGGGGATCTACTTCAATCGTCCGGAATAAGGTATGATTCGAGATCCTTTAGTGTTAGATGTTTGGTTTCTCTTGCATATGGGAAAGGATTGATTTCTCAGGTCTAGCTATCTGTTGTGGTACACCCCAATCCATTAGAAGTTTCTCTCTGTAACACCTGTAATTGTTTTATGGTTCATATGGAAGGCAAGAAACCATAATTGTTTTGATGATTATTTGTTATCACCTTCTCAGGTTTCATCTCTCTATTTGGGTTTGCTGAGTTCTTTTCCTCAAGATAAAATTGTGGTTAGAATCAAACCTGTTGTAGAGGAAGTTATTGAAAAATATCTTCCTTGGGGATATTTTGATGGATCGACAACAGGTGATCCAAAAATCTGTGGAGCAGGTGGCTTGCTTTTCATTTATGATGATCATTTTTTTACCTTTAAAGTAGGATTGGGTTATGGAACTAACAACTATGTTGAGCTTCTTGGATTAAAGCTTCCTCTCACTTTGGATTTGGATAAACATCTTAACAAGTTGCATATTTTTGGTGACTCTCAGCTTGTTATCAATTGGGTCCCTGGTAAGTACAGAATTCAGAATATTTAGCTTGCACAGATTCTTCTTGAAGTCATTCGATTTTCTGATATGTTTGAGTTAGTGGATTTTAAGCACACTTACCGAGAAAGAAACACTCTTGCTGATGTTTTAGCAAAAGATGGATCTAATGTTTTGGTTGGGTCTTGGAAGATTACTGAGCATCGGGCAACTGATTGCTTTGAATCTGTTATGTTTTTTTAGCACCTCCAGAGAAGACTTGGACTATACTTATTTCTGTTTGAACTTATTGTATTGCATTTTGATATGGGTTGGAAATGGAGGAGTATGATGATATATGTGGTTTCTTTGTAATATTGTGGATGCTAATATTGAAAATGATGGACTGTTTGATGACCTCGTGAGTATATGCTTTGGTTCTTTAATTATTTTTTATGCACATTTGACAAAGGCCTTCTAGAGGTCTATCTATGCAGCTGGTGCATATTTGAAATGGAGATATTTGAAGAGCGATTTGGACTAGTTTTTCTAAAAAATTATTTTGGATTAAGGACAATCAAGTGTGACTGATATTTTTGAAGCAAATGGGTAGCTTGATGCCCCTGTGATGTAAATGCTTTATGCTTTGACATTATGTTAGAATTTGTGTAAGATTTTATAAGAACATGTGTAAGATTTTGTTAGTGATATTTTGACAATGAATAATACCTGATTGGGCCATCTAAAAAATGTAATTATGTTTATCTAAATAAAATTACAATTTTTTTATGTGAAAAAAAAATGTTTTTCACTTCTAAATATGATCTTCTTCATTATATGAATATAAGTTTTTCACTCCTTACATGTAACTCTTGTAACTCTTTCAGCTCTTTCAGCTGTAACTATATATTCTTCATTATATAAATATATATTTTTTACTCCTTACATATAACTCTTTCAATATATATATATAAAATACATTTTAACTATCCATTTTTTAAATATACTTTCCTGAGTACATCATTATGTTCATCTACTTTTTTTCACCCCTTAATGTATCACTTTAAGTTTACATTGTCATAAAGTTCACTTATATAAAAATAAGGGTGAATTTAGTCTTCTTGACTAAATAAAAATATAGAAATAGTGTGATCATTGGTTAGGTTTTATGGGAAAAATTAAATATTATAAGGATTTGCTTTTATTAAGTAATTTTTGCTGTATTAAAAAGCTACATGCCCTCTAATTATTATAGAGAAGAGGTTGTAATGTAATATTTATTAATAATTAAAAATATTAATGTTATTTATAAAATAAAATTAATTAAAAAAATTAATGCTATTTATAAAATAAAATAAATGATATGTGAAATTGTAAATAGAAATTTATCTAAATTGATTTGAATAGGAGCCTTATGTGGTTGTTGATTCCTTAAGTATAAAAATAAAATAATATTAAAAATTAAAATCAACATAAATTCATCTTAAACTCAAATTTATTGACTATCCCATTCTCTTGGGGAATCATAAAATTAAAAATTAAAAATTAATATCAACATAAACTCATCTTAAACCCAAATCTATTAACTTCACTATAAATTACAATCATATCAAACTATTTTTCCAAAATATTTATTTTACCATAGTTTAACCATATTGTATGACATTAAGAAATAAATGATATAATAAATGTTTACTATAATTTAACTAAGTAACATTAAGAAATAAATATAACTTGCTTGAAAATTAAAACCATAATTTAACCATATTGCGTGACATAGATGATATTTATAGGTTACAACGGGATGAAGTTATTTTTCCATGAAATTTATTTTACCATAGTTTAACCATATTGTGGCACATTAAGAAATAAATGATATAATTTAATAAGATAATTTAGATTCTCATATTGATGATGAAGATGATGGTTAACACCCATTGAGACCAAGCTTTGGTTTATGGGATCTAAAGAAACCAATTAATTAGTTCGTTTTAAAATTGTATTCCTATGCTCAAAGAGCTTGGTGAGAAGGGTCATGAGGTCACTATAATTTTGACAAGTTAAAAGCCTAGGAAGGCCAGGTGTTGCAACAAAGATTAGGAAACTAAGATCTAATGTGGGTGTAGGTAGGGAACTCTAAGAGAAAGTGATTTTCATCTTCAATGTTCATATTCTCAGAGAGATGGCATCGTTTCCAACCTAGGTGTTTTAGGAACTGTCCAATGACCTGTTTCACTATGGAGCTCATGAGAGTTGGTTATTATCTTGGCTATATTAGTTTTTTTCTTTGAACTAGTTAAAACAAAGAGATTTTCTTTTAGCCTCTAAATCTTTCTAACATCACAGTTTCTTTTTAAACTTAGAAGAAAAAATATTTTTAATGTTATTAATATTTTGCATTGCAATATTTTCTTCCATCTCCGAGTGGTTTAACAAGGCCGTGGTATCTTTATACCAACCTGACTTGAGCCTTAGGTGGTTTTGGCTAAAATTAAAAATATATATTTAACAAATTTATGTAGTCTTGAGTGGAGAATTATTCATTTTGAATTTGCTTAAATCAACTTAAATATTTAAAACTACAATGTTCTTAAAATGTGGTAATGAATATATAACGATTTATATAGAAATATATGATTTCATTAATTAAAAATAAAATATTACTACAAAATAAAAAAAATGTTAATTAAAGACATTATAATTAATTGCGTCATAATCAAACATAAAAATCCTTTTGATGAGATTTTTATAATGGTATCATGTTAAGGATGATTCCCAAACATAGTAGCTCCAAGCTCATTCATGTTTTTTTAATGGGAAATGTTTTTTAATGAAAAATAATAACAAAAAGTAGATAAACAATATTTTAACTTTAATATTTAATAAAATTAATTTCATAAATTTAATATTGAAAAATCTTATATATAAATATCTAAAATATATAAAAAATAAATAAAATTGTTTGTTATAAAAATAAAAATAAAAACAAAACAGTGAATTGTTATTCATATGTTTATAATTATTTAATTTGTTATTTAACTATATTCTATAAAATTTTGTTTAAACTACTTTTATAATAAATATTTTTAACATTCTATTTTAAAATTATTTTTTAATATAATTACATTTTAATTTTAATAATCAACATATACTCATTTTAAATTTAATAAAGGTTTACTCATCTCAAAATTAAAAAAGATTAAAAATAATGATTTATTTAATTATTACTGTTTTAAGTATCATATAAATACATTTCATTAATATAGTGGGTAGCTCAAGTGGTTGAGTGCTGTAAGTGTAAGTAAAATATTATAGGGTCAAATCTTCCAAATCTATATAAAAACCTTACTTAATGTCCCCATAGATTAGCTCTGTAATAAGAACGAACTAACAATATAAAAGAATATAAATACACCTCATTCTAATTACAATCATATTTCACATCAAAATATTTTTTAATTATTTACCATATACATCAAAATAATTTTTAATTTTTACCATATATTACATATAATTTTCAAATAATTTTCAAAAACACTTTAGAAAATGAAGTCCAACTTTAAAAGTAAAACTGGTAGAAAACCATTTTCTTTTATAAATACTATTTCAAAATCTGAGGAGAAAATAATAGACCAGACCAAACTTTTCAAATAAAAGTAAAATATAACTTTAGAAAATGAAAGATAACTTTAAAAGTAAAACTGGTAGAAAGCCATTTTCTTTCCTAAATTCTATTTCAAAGCCCTTGGAGAAAATTATAGACCAAACCAAACTTTTCATATAAAAGTAAAATAATATTACAGAAGTTCCTACATTAAATTGTTCTTTAAATTATTATTGTTTTCCAAGAATTCATCCTTTATGCAAGGAAACACACGAGAGGTGCCCTAATTGCGTGAATGTTCGAACAAACGATCTCTTTGCGGGTTACTTCTTCCCAAATATGCCTTGCGTTACAAGTTCAGACATTCACCATGGAATTTCCATGCCCTAATCCTCGCCGATTTCTGGTGTAATAGGTAATATCTATAAGAAAATTCCATTCACATCTGAGACTCTATTTAATTCTTATTCAAACAAACATGATAGAAAACCAGAGAGCTCTGAGTAATATGACAAACTGCCATATTTGCTGAAGTGACGGGAAGGAGGCATATGATAAATATATATGTAGGTAGACTCGATATGATATGATGTATATATATATGAGAATTACTAAAGGACGCAATAGCAGCAGTGCTCGGGTGGTTGGGTCGAAAACAAGTATAGTTTTAGAGCTCTTAGGGTTCTGTAATTAATCAATTCCTTGCATGGCTGTGAATGCTATGGATAAGATTTTTGGCAGAGGCTATGGTTCCAGATATACTGAAAACAAATCCCACCACTATGAGGGCAACGTTCAACAACACCATTGGTAATGTTATAGTTTTGCGAGTGATTTTGATGTAAAAGATGCAGGGAAGAATGATGGACATGGTGATACTCAGAAACGATCCTGTAAGAGCCAACACGTAGCCGAAATAAGGCAAAGCAAGAGCCATCGCCAGAATGCTGAATAAGAGGAACGATACTATGAATATTCTTGTGATCATTCTCCCTCTCGGCTTGGGCTTCCATGCAGAGGCCACCAAGTTCTCCAGCTCTCTTGCCACTGGTGAAAGCTGCAGAGCATATTTGCTCATGGGAGTTATTACCGTTGCCCACAGAGCAAACTTTGTTACCAACAAATGCCTAGGCATGTTCAGAGTTATCTGAGAACTCACTGAGATTCCGAACATTGTCCCACCGAGGCAAGCAAACCCACTGTATATCACTGTCACTATTACAAAGCTTAGAATAATCACCTGAAATCCAGAACGACAACATTAGTGTTATAAACATTACTAGATCTGACTGAAGTATCGCAGATTAATGATTGGGAATTTACATAAAGTTTTGGAAAAAGAGTTATTATAGGTATATGTTGTTTTGGGATCAAATACCTGGAAAATGAATATATGAAATAAGAGATAGAAAATTTATGTTAAGGGAAAGAATGCAAATAATTTACTTTGTAAACACAGAAAAGGCCTGTGAAGTGTAGAATAGATAGTGAATGAGTATATGGTTAAGGCATTTCTTGCTTAAGGTTACTGGTTTCAAACTTCATGGATATTAACTTAAAAAAACATAGTAATAAAAAGAAGTGTAGAATAGATAGTCAATGAGTATATGGTTAAGGCATTTCTTGTTTAAGGTTACTGGTTTCAAACTTCATGGATACTAACTTAAAAAAACATAGTAATAAAAAGAAATGAGGGCTCACCCTGCCAAACTTGGTTGGGTCCTTCATTGATCTGTATATCGTTGGAAAGACAACGTGGCCAGCATAACAGAACGCATAAAGGCCAGTGGAAACTGGTATTCTATTCAAGTTGATCAGAGGGACATTCCCAGAGAATCCCACTCCACCAAAAAGACCAGCCCAAGTAAGTGTGAACATGAGCACAAGAGAAGTGGTAACTCCACCCCAGGAGAGGAAGGAAATGGAGCTCAAGTCTCGAACCCATAACGTTGGTAGAACGATGAGAACCGCTATAATGGTAAGCAACCTAGGCGTGGTGAGGTGTAACCACGTTGATAAATTCAGCTGTGTGTCAACGAAGATTGCAGCAATATTGTCCCCCAGAGATATGGTGTACCCAATTGCTATGAAGATGA
The DNA here is from genome assembly GCA_001517045.1 of Pseudotsuga menziesii. Classification (NCBI taxonomy): domain Eukaryota; kingdom Viridiplantae; phylum Streptophyta; class Pinopsida; order Pinales; family Pinaceae; genus Pseudotsuga; species Pseudotsuga menziesii. The sequence continues at coordinate 80,301 of LPNX011003032.1, forward strand.
TCTCAACGTAGAGGAATGTGGAAACAATTATTCGTCCCTTCACTCCAAAAGCTTGGTTCCCAATGTCTTGATAATTTGACACCTTGGGATCGCAATCCAGGCACCGAGCTAGAGCAAATGCAGTGTAGCAGCATATTGCTGATAATGTTAACAATATCCCAAGGCTCATCCATCCTCCTTCTTCTAAAGCATATGGTGTTGAGAGCAGTCCAAGCCCTGACCATCAAACCAACGTCAAACTTTAGTCCAAATCTCAACAGGTATTATACAAGAACAGCCATTTAATTTGTGGGAAGTGAAAATCTATAAATATAACAAGAATCAAAACAATATAATACTTTACTCTCAATCTTAACATACTTTAGTCCAAATCTTAACAGGTATTAACATGCTTTAAAGTCCAAATCTTAAACAGGTATTATATTAGCACAGCCACTTAATTTGAAAAGCTTAAATTAAATGAATATAAAGAAAGCAAGCAATACCTAGCATGATACCCAGTAAGTTAATGGTTGTATGGATGAAGGAGCTGGTGCCCACTGGTTTGAGCAGTTCTTTGCAATTATCAGCCAACCTTATTTGGATTGAAATTTGATTATCAAATACTTCTTCTGATCCACGTTTTGTTGATAAAACAAACTGATGATTATCTATATGATCGGATACTTTAATGGCAGATGGAGATGGAGGCTCTGTATTTGTTCCATGTTTGAAAATTGAAATTGGCCAAGAATCCTTCAGGGATTCACATACTCTGCCTAGATGAACCATATTGTTCCTCAACAACTTCTTAGCAATGCTCATGTTTTCAAGCATGGAGGCCTGCCCTAATTGATTGGCAAGTTATAATATTGATCAGGAAGGCCTAATAATGCTTCTCTGAACTCTTATGGCTTTATAACAGTACTATTGAATCTCACGATGTTTTACATACATATAAACCAACCCCCATACCCACACTGATGATTCAATGATTGGAAGTAAAGAACGCTGGAGTTACAAAGTGTGTCTGGCTTGGCGGACGTTATGTCGTGTGGTTGGCAAATTGGGACAGAGCAGCATGAGCTTTTCGCTTTTTCCATGGACGAAAAGAAGAACACGGAAACATCGTGTCACCAGAGTTGGGAAAGCATTCTTTTAATGCAAAATTCTCGCAAAGCAGTTGAGCAAGCTAAGTTTAGGTTTAGGTTTGAACAGCACAGGCGTGTGTGTGCGTTTTTTTGTTTATAAATTCAATCATTTTATATAAGCCACGTCTTCGTTCTTTTGCATTCCTCTACGCCACTGCCAGTGTCTCCGTGTTAGTAATATATATATCTCTCTCTCTCTCAACAATAGAAAATGGCCATTTCCATTTTCATTAACATGGATTTGGATTGGGATTCTGTAAATCCGTTCTCATGGAGAAATTTTATTGAATAATAATAATAATCAGCATGAGATTTATGATACGCAGTGAGTACTAGACTACAAAATAGGATGCTGCAAGCAACGCAAAATCTCGAACGGCTGCGGAAAAGCAATACGCGTGGCACAGAATTAGTTAATTGAAGCAGCAAAAGATAAAGGTCGAGGCAGTTACGGTTTAAATAACAACGAGCATGGACGCCACGCCAAACCCTAATCTGCAAAGTAAAAGTAGTTGTTTTTTATATCAATAATCTGCAAAGTAAAAGTAGTTGGTTTTTAACATCAATATATGTCATTAGCAATGAGTTGAGTTGTAACTTGTAACAAACCACTGCTCGTTGTGTCGTGCAAATTTTAAAGCTATGATTGTGTATAAGTCTATCCGTCCTTTCCGCTGGCCGTTGTGAGAGGTTGATCACTTCATTTTGAATTCTCTAGATGCTTGTCCATTCACGCCCACCCATACGTTTATACAACAGAGATCAAACAGGCTTGGTGTTTTAAATCATAAATTAATTTTGGAAAAAGAAAAATTTTGATGACATAAATCAATTAAAATGAATAGATCGGAATAATATTTAAGTGTTATAAAGTTTTTAATGTTACATTGTTATATGATATTGATAATCTTCGATGAAATGTGTAATGTACTATAATCAGTAATGATTGTAACAATTTAATACAAGTGATAAATGTCTTAATGCCATATAATCATTAAAAAATTATATAATTTAACATAATTCATTAAGAACATTGAGACATAATTTTTTATGAATATCTTAATGCAACATAACTATTGAAATGTATTAATTTGACATGGTTAACCAAGAGAAATGACACAATGTGACATAATCTGTGATACCATTATAATGTAACATATTTATTGGGGAACATAGCAAGATGGCAGAAGTCAACCAAGATGAACATTGCAATAGATATATAACCATATTAGAAAGCTTTTAGTCTCACAATTTGATTACGGTTGACCAAGTTTGATTGCAATTGAGCAAGGGTGACTATGGATAACTATGGTCAACCATAGTTAACAATTGACTTTATCCCTTCCCCATTCAATGAGCCAAGCACACAATTGCGTTAAGTATGACCTGCAAACATTATTAACCACAATTAACCATCATTAACCAATATAGTCAAACATGGTCAGTCAAATTCAACCATAGTTTTCACAATCTACCAAAGTCAACCATATGAAAGAATAATGAACCATCCTCATTCTTAACCGAATTGTATGTTTGGGTGATCAGAGGGACAACTGCAAAGTCAATGTGCCAAGTACAAATTCAACCATTGACTTTGCAACTAGCTCATTTGATCGCCGAAACATACAATTGGGTAAAGGATGGTGATATACCATAGTGAAACATTCTCATCTATAGTTAACCACAATTATCCTTGTTCAACTATAATCAACCATGGTAAAAAATGATCAACCATAGTTAACCATTATCAAATGTGGTCAACCGTGTTTAATGATGGTCAAACATAATCTATTATGGTTAGACTATCATTAACTTTAATTAACTTTAATCAAACATATAGTACCATAATTGATTATGACAAACATATTCAAATATAAACAGAATAAACTATACTATTTTTTTTATTAATATTCTTATCAAAATAGTTTACTATTTTTTATTTCTATTTGTATTCAAACATAATAATATCGGTGCATCTAATCTCATCAACCTCAAATTTGATTTAAAAAATGTTTACTCCTTAAGGTTGAGAGATTCTTAACTTTGATGAAAAATATATATATAATGTTGTAACTATTATTTGTACAATAATATAATATAAAATCCTAACTCCCCCCAACCCCAAAAGAATACCAATACATCTCATATATAATTGTCATACAACACAAATTTAGATTATTTATTATTTGATCAATCCCTCAATTATTTATTCACCTATCTAACTAATATAATTCTATTTATATATAAAATCATTTACCTTTTCCCAAGGGAAACACTATTTAAAAATGTATTATATATATATATATATATATATATATATATATATATATATATATAATTAATGTTACTAAATCAGAGACAAAAAAACAACATATAAACACCAGTTTAATGTGGTAAAATTCTATAAGGGGAAACATCCACGCACACAAAGTATCGATTTTTATTAATCAAGAACAAGGAGATTACAAGACGACTCATTATTCCATTCATCCTACCACACATAATACGTATCCCAACCATGCACTATATACTTCACAAAGTAAGCTGCATGAGTAAATTGTTGCCGGTTATGCGAGTTACACAAACTTCCTCTAAACAAATCTAGTTTTGTGTTAGTTGTCAATATTAAAATCTCCACCTTAGACAACAAAATTTTCTAATACGTTTCCCAAAGACTATTCATCACCTCTTTTTCAAACCAAGAGAAACCACACACCATTGTAGATTCCCTAATAATATTGGTTTTGTAAACATAAATGCACAATTTTCTTGAGTTGAACCTTTTCCAGATCTACTCCACCTTCACTAAAGGCTTGTCTTACAAAATGATACTTTACTATGATAAACATGATTTGTAAAATGTATAGCACTTTGACTGTCACATAAAAATAGGCACATTGTTCTGCAACCTTTCAATTTCTCTAAGTAGACCTTTCATCCAAGTCGCCTCTTTGCAAGCATGTGAGGAAACAATGTATTTATCCTCTATAGTGGATAAAGCAATTATTTCCTAAATCTTTGACATCCAACGTATAGCTCCACCTGCAAGAGTAAAGACATAACCTGAAGTAGACCTTCTCTTATCCAAATCACCTGTGAAATATGAATAAACAAAACCACATATAGAATCATTGTTATTGTTAAAGGTGATACAATAGTCACTTATGCCTCTTAGGTACTGAAGCACTCATTTCACTGCATTCCAATGTTCTTTTCCTGGATTTGCCATGTATTTACTAATAACACCTACTGTATGTGAAATATCAGGTCTAGTACACACCATTTCATACATTAAACTTCCTACTGCATTGGCATATGATACACGAGACATATAATCCTTTTCTTCAATACTACTAGAACATAAACCTAAAGAAAGATTTAAATGGGAATCCAAAGGAACATTCACAGGTTTTTCCCACAGGGGTTTTGTTGATGAGGGTATACCATATCACGTCCATTCATATTGGGGGATTTTTAATTAAAAAAACATTATCTTGGGGTCATATTAAGGGTCTAGGTTTTTTTTTTCATGGGCTAAATATATATATATATTTGGGTTTTTATTATAAAAGGGGGTGGAGAAGCAGCACAAGCGAGGTGTGGAGAAGCAATGCGAGAAGGGAGCATCACGCATTGGGTTTGGAAGGGTTTGGTTGCCGACACTATGCTGAGACTACTTCGGCTGAGACTACCCACAAACTACCTCGCTCACTGGAAAGGCTGACTAGATGGATGGATAGATGAGGCCTTGGCTGATTACAAGCTCAATAGATTGAAAACTAGCTGGTGATATTGAGGTGTTGGGAGAAGCAGTGCGAGTGGGGTGTGGAGAAGCAACGAAAGTGAGGGGCCATCACACATTGGGGTTTGGTTGCTAAGACTGTGTCAAGACCATTCCCACAAGGGTTTTGCTGACGAGGGTATACCATATCACATCCGTTCATATTGGGGGATTTTTAATTAAAAAAACATTATATTGGGGTCATATTAAGGGTCTAGGTTTTTTTTCATGTGCTAAATATATATATATATATATATATAATATATATTCGGGTTTTTATTATAAAAGGGGGTGGAGAAGCAGCGCAAGTAGGGTGTGGAGAAGCAACGTGAGAAGGGAGCATCACGCATTGGGTTTGGAAGGGTTTGGTGCCGACACTGTGCTGAGACTACTCACGGAATACAGAGACTACCCACAAACTACCTCGCTCACTGCAAAGGCCGACTAGATGGATGGATAGATGAGGCCTTGGCTGATTACAAGCTCAATAGATTGAAAACTAGCTGGTGATATTGAGGTGTTGGGAGAAGCAGTGCGAGTGGGGTGTGGAGAAGCAACACGAGTGAGGGGGCATCACACATTGGGGTTTGGTTGCCAAATGTCAAGACCACCCACAGACTATCAAGACTACCTCGTTCACTGGAAAGGCCAACTAGATGGATGGATAGATTATGCCATGGCTGATTATAAGATCAATAGATTGAAACCTAACTAGTGATACTGAGGTGTTGGCAGAAGCAATGCGAGCGAGATGTGGAAAAGCAGTGCGAGCAGGGTGTGGAGAAGCAGTGCGGGTGGGGTATGGAAAAATAGCGCAAGTGGGGTAGCATCACACATTGGGGTTTGTTTGGGGTTTGGCAGGGTTTGGTTACCGAGACTGTGCCGAGACTACCCACAGAATATCAAGACTACCTCGGTTGAGACTACCCACAGACCGCCTCGTTCACTGGAAAGGCCGACTGGATGGATGGATAAATGAGGCCTTGGCTGATTACAATCTCAATAGATTGAAACCTAGCTGGTGATATTGAGGAGACCTTTCAAGAAACTCGAGTGAGGTGTGGAGTGGGTGTGGAGAAGCATAGAAGCAGCGGGAGCGAGGTGTGGAGAAGTTTCCCTCTCCTATCTTTGCTCTAGGTGTTGGTTATTTGATGGGATAAAGTTAAACCAATTATTAATTTGTCTCTACCGTTGGTGGTTATCAGTCTTCAAGCGAGTGATACCTTTACCTTTGCAATTGATGCTTGCTTAGGCAATGGGCCCTAATTTACCAAGTTAAAGGCCAAGGAGAAGGAAGCAACACGACCGAGGTGTGGAGAAGCAGTGTGAGCGTGGGAGCTATTTGGGGCCGATACGTATAGGATCTTATTCACAAGTGTTTCAATTGCAAGGTTAGAGTTGTTTGGGAGTAGTTCAGAACTTGTTTCTTTTCAATGTCATTAGTTAACATATATCTCGGGTTTCAGAAGAGAATTAAATAATTTCAATGAACCTACAATGACTTTGATGAATAATTTTAGTGAACCTACAATGCAATGAATACCATTCTTGATGTGCATTATGCCTTTAATAGGTAGTGATGTCTTATAGGTGTTATGTGTGATATATGTTGGTTGTGAAATAAATATTTAGTCGAAGGTGCTAGCCATTCATTAGTTTTGTCAGCCAATTTTCACTTATGCTAACAAATTTTGGATTTTGTGTCTACTTAAATGCTTGTATTTTTCAAATGTTTGGTTCGATTCCATGTCATTGATAATATGTGCCATACTTTGGTGGAACTACATGTTTGGTGTTTTATTGTCTGAATGAATTCACCAAATATTTAAATTATCGACCAGGGTTTGTAAACTTGGAGTTGACACAAAATATATGCTAAGGTAGAAGGGTACCTAGGATATCGTAGAAATATTTTAATAATGAAAAGATCGAAAGATCTTTCAAAATGAAAAACCGAGTCAAACTTCAAAAATACAACTCCTAAATTAATTAGAGTTGACCAAAACCAATAGATCAGAGTAGTATCAATCTATACTACTCTACTCTATGAATAATAACTAAAAAGATATAAACAATACTATTCTAAGAAACAAGATTTGATCGAAAGTAAACTTCTCTTTATAGTGAAACCTATTGATCAATTATTCAGCTTCTAATCTAGGAATTATAATGTCTATGAACAAGTTTAGAACCCTATCAATGAAATGATTCAACTTATAACTAACTATATGAAGACAAGAAATTATATTATCTGAGGCAAGATTACAACTACTTAACCTAAGAAATTCAATAGTTAAACTATACATGCATTTAACAAATACTCAAAACTAAGCTAAATTATCTAATTCCATTCCCCTTGGGGATTCTAAGGATATGTATCAAATGTGACGGGAACTGGAGAAGGTGTACGAAATGACTTTAAAAGGTAACAAGGAAACTGAAAGAAAGTAAATCTAATTTAACCTCTACAAAGAGAGATGTAAGCTAAAAATAGTCCAATTACAAGTGATTGTAAACATTGTAATCTATTATTTATTCACAAGTAAATGACTCTAGTTGTACTACTTAAGACTGATTTGAAATGAGATGTTATTATAAATTGATCTATTAATCAAGAAACCAAGAACAGGTATTTCTAATGACTACTTTGAAATTGGAGGTATGTTATCTTATAAAGGTAAAGCATGAAACAAATTTAAGGAAATCTAAGCATATGCAAATGACTTGGAAATAAATGTAATCTAGAAACAAGTAGAAAACTTAATAAAGATATTTTATTTTTGAAACAAGTCCCATCCTATGAATACCTTCATTAACTATGTGAATGAAAAAAACAAATCATATGCTTGAACTAAGAAACCATAAAAACTAATGTGCTTTGGAGAATGAAATTACTTAATAAAAAAGAAGTAAACTAAGTTAAGGAAGAAACTGACAAGTTCTAGATTAATAACAAGTCCAGAAATAAGATATAAAAGATCAACTATAGAAACATAATCTAAGAAGTAAACTAAGGAAAAGTTAAAGAAACGAACGAAAACTAAGGATGAATATGAAGATTTAATTGAACTCTACATGGTGCATAACAAGGTCCTAATTACATGTATAAATGCTGATCAATTACAAGAAATATTACAATTCAAAAATCCAAGAAATTGAATCCTAAATAAGCATAAAAACAATGCAGAAAATATTAAAGTTCGTATGATAGTCTGGATGACAATCTGAAAGATAGTCTGATGACAGTCTGGATGACAGAAAACGATATAAACTAAGAGAATAAGCAGACTAAATGATCTAACACCAGCTAGTTTATGCATATGAACCTGCAGTGTAAGGAAAGCAGTAAATAGACTGTTAAAATTGGAATAACAAGAAGCAACTTATACTAATCATTATCTAAGGAAATAAACTATTTCTATTGCATAATAGAACAAGGCTGAAACATAAGTGAAACTAATCTATAGCTAGAGGAAAATAATCGAAACTAACTCTAAGTACAGATTGAACTTGAAACATTAAGTAGTTAAATTTATCTAGTTACGAATGAAAAGACTGAAAGCAAACTAAGAGAAACTATGCATGACCGGTCGTTCTAGATTCTGAAAATGTAAATTATATTAGCAACAGGAAATAAATTACAAGAAATAAAAAAACATCTACAGGGAACCAAGTTGAATACATGTACTAAAAAATAAACTATTTACATGCAGAAAAGAGATACAAAATATACACAAAAACCTATGGTTGTTGAGGGCCCCTTCTCAGCAATCAAGGATTTGAAGCTAACTCAGCTCAATCACGAAAAAAACATCAACAACTAAAAACCATAAACTTCCATTAACTGAAAAATATTACAAAGCATTTTCTAACTCGGCGTTTCTATGCATAAAATCACTGTTGTGTTTCTCCACCAGAGGCATCTTTATATAATCTTTACAATAAGAGAGAAGGTCGACCCTTTTAGTGGTTGACCTCTCTAAAAATAGAGGTCTTAATTGCTATAGAAAAGACTCGGCACAGCACACTGACTGTCTGTCTGATTCCACGGGCGTTGGTTCTCCTTGACATGAGTAGAAGATGCACTGTCGAGCTGGGAAGATAGGAACGTAGATATTCTACAACGAAGGCTCATGAACCATGAGGGCCACGTTGCCAACATAACCCATGTCACAGTTTTTGTCTTTATTTCTCAAGAATATTCCAACCAATGAATCCAATGGTGCAAACGGAGGGATGAACGATGGTCTGAATGCGGCTGGGCGTCTTCAGTGTGAACGCATGTCTGAATGAAGGTCCGAATGAAGAACACAACGTGTAGAACACAAATTATATGCCAAGCATGTCTAGAAATATGAGATGATTGTCAATAAACCATAAAGTGATGAGATTTAATCAAGATTCAAGTGATATGTAAGTAAGTTCATACATGGGTATGATTGACGGTCTAAATGGAAAGAAGTATGGATTAATATGCCAAAAATGGAAAAATTAGTGCCAACAGAGTACGTTTAATGGACAAAAATGATGACAAAAATGGACATCAACATTCCCCTAAACCGAAGATATGTCAGGTCCCACTGAGAAAAATAGAGAGGAATTCAGGAAGAAGGTTGAGCCGCGGTAGCAGATTCCTTCAACTTGGAAGAGGAAGTAGATTTAGCCCTAAGCCTCTTGAACTCGTGCTTCAAGGAATCATGCCTCAACCTGAGAGAAATGTGGGAAGTTGTTTTGGTGTTTTTCAAATATTCTACGCTCTTCACTTGTAAGTGTAATTCTTTGTTCTCTTCACAAAGCTCAGAGATTAATTCCACACACTTCTCATTCTAGATTTTTAAGTGTGCTATGTCTTGAGTCAATTTGTTCACAGTCTGATGGAGTGTAGTAGATGGTTCTACAAAAGACTCGGGATATTTTTGAGGGCTGGATCCCTTTATACATGGTTCAAGATCAACAGATGTAATGTGTTCCTCGGGAGCCTTATCTTCAATGTGTGCAGGGGAAAGTTCAAAAGCAAGATCTTCGAGAAAACGGGTAGAGACATTGGCTAATGTACAAAGGGGTGTTTCAAGGACAAGGTCATCTGTTTGGTCATCACAGCTATTTGAGTGCGTTGTCTGAATGACAAACTGATCTATAGACTAGATGACGGTCTGGTCGACAAACGGATCACGATTGGCCTTTCTTGACTTAGTGGGTATCGGTGAAAAGAATGGGGGCTTCGTGATCGTGTCGTCATGGACAAGCTCATGATAGGAGGATGAATGGACAAGGTGCATTTCTCCTGAGGTACCCTCATCAAACCACACAAAATTAGAATTTATTTTTGCTTGGGTTGGGGTTTGAGCAGGCTCATCAACACGAGTTTGGAATCAGTGATGCTTTCGAGAGGAAGAAACTTTAGTAAGGGGATTCTTGACCAAATGGGGGTTCAGTACTTCAAACACAAATATATCCCAGGTTTGCCCCTTTTCCTTCAACTGATGATTGATTAGGATTTTAATGAGACAGTGGTGATACAAGCTACTAGAGGGGTTAGTGATATTTTTCCTAACCTGGATCAACATTTTTTCTAGGCTCTTTAGAAAATAGAATGGGAAATATAGGGTCTGGTTATTAACAAAATGTGCCAATAATATAAGGTGACAATCTTTGAAAATGGTGTTCTTACCTTCACAGGTGATCAACCAGATGATGACAGTCAAAGGATCGAGATCTTCTGGCTTAATCCACTCCCTGTGGTACCCTTTTTTGTTTGCAACATGTTGTTAATTGGCCCTAAGGGAGAATTCATGAGTTGTCCGCGGGAGAAAGAGGCGCTTGTGCCAACGGGAACCCTCCCTGGGAAGTGTTGTGGCCAATACAATAGAATCCTTAGTCACAGGAAAGGTAAGATGGCCAACCTTAGCTGTTTTTCCATTGAATCCTTTGGCGAATAGCAGTGATATATCATCATCAAGGCCCTCAAGAAGATGAAGGAACGGACCCCAACCTGTTCGAAGAAACACTTCACGACATATTTTGAATTTAGGAATACAAAGAAAATCCTGGTAGATTCCAGGCTCATAGTGGATTGACATTGTTAAACAGAGGTTGAGGGATGCAGATGGATACAGGGGATGCAAGAAATTGCAAGAGACGCGGCTTGATAGACTCAGGAAAGATGAGGGCAAGAAGAATGAAGCAAAATTCACGCAGGAAATGGTTTAAAATGTGATCCATTCGAATCATTGAATGATCGTGATCAGAGATTTAGCGCATTCAAACGATCACGCTATCATGCAAAGATCTTGAATCGTGTGTCATCATAACAATCCTTGTGTTTGTGAATTCGTGTAGTTATGATATATTCAACCATGTCCAAAGTAAACTTTGGACAGGTTGAATGTAATTTTCATCATGAGATTGTAAGCATAGGTGACACAAAAGATCAGGATGACTTTTAATTAATACAATGAAAGATCACATGCATATAACTTAATGAAGAGTTAAAACCATATCATAGCCAAAGAAATGAGTCTGAAAATCAAAATAATGCATGGTTAATTGATTTATTTGATGAAGTCGAGATGAGCAAAGTGTTACGGAGAGAAATTCCTATGGCTTGGGGTACCACAATAGACAGACTTGACTCCAGAAATCAATCTTTCCCAATATGCAATAGAAATAAAATGTCTAACACTAAAGGATCAGAACTCGTACCTTATTCCGGACGGTTGAAGTAGATCCCCGTTGAGCTTTCCAATCTTTAGCTTGAATTGATATAATACTTCCTCAACAACAAGTAAACAATACAAGCATACTATATATCATGGTGTTAGATCTATTCTAGCATATATAATCAATAATGTAAAACCATTTGACATATTCCAATGGATACAATATTCAATCAAATACACATCATTGGACAAGGAAAGATAGTTCTTATTAATATAAATCAGAGATTACATGATAGATACAACCTCTCACGGCACGTCTGCGAACTGGAGAAACTGAATCCCCCACTTGGGCCTCCACCACCTCAATCCTCCATCTCTCGATAGCAAGCTCGCTAGCAAAAGGCAAGCTTGGGAAGAACACAAAAGTGCTCCAAAGGGACAAAGGGATGCAGACTCAAGTATAGTTCTGGCAACAATGGACTATAGTTTCGTTGCTTCAATCTCTCTATATGCCTTCAATGTACCAAGAGGTTCCTTATATAGCTTCACAAGGGATAATGAAGGGTCGAATTCGAGCGATCTCAAGGCATATGGAAGGCCAGGAGTCGAATGAGTCGGATCCAAGTCAAGGAAAAATCCAAAAGGATTTGGACTTATGCACACATCCCGATGTACATGGTTATAGGAGTCAAACCCGCGTATGTACGCGGTTATCGAGGAAAAATCCGCATATATCATCTTTTATATAGTTTTTAGGGATGATCAAGGTAACATCAAATGATAAAATATGGTCCATGGGGTCTAAAGAGTCTGCAGCGGGACAGGGGAAGGCCATACAAAGTGTGATTCACCTAGAGTGGTGAAATCCGCTATAACAGATGCCCCCTAATGTGTGAGGTCAGAGGGGTCATACGATGGCCGAAATACATTATAATTCCATCCTAGAAGTGGAGTGATGAACGATTTCAAGTGGAAGACCAGCCACCCAATCATCATAGTACAATGATACAACTTTGCATATAACTGCAAGTACATATAGCAGTCCCGGATACATAAGAGTACAATGGCCATGAATAGGCATAATACATGATATCACATATGTGGTCATCGCCATATACAATATACATAGATTAGAATCTCGATGATGAAGATATACAAAGGACCATGATCTCCAAAATGGTTGAAGATATAAAATAGATCAAGATCTCCATAGTGGCTGGAAATGTCTGACATACACTGGAATCAAGTCACGAGAGCTGAAATATCATGAACACTAGCACGATCAAGGAGGTAGCATATAAGAGATGCCACCAGTCTGGAAGGTCTTCTACACAAACTGCTATGAGTACATGTCCTACTATGCGAATAGAGGTGTTGAGGTCGAACATAGTAGTCCATCGTCTGATTACTGGTCATTGATGTATACCGTTAACAAACGCGAGATTACCCACCGATAATGATAATGGGAATCAAGGTACTAGAGTGCAAACTAACAAGTGTGAATAGATTTGTTGAGGTCGAACACTTGAGAGAATCCATCGATCAGGGGACATTGATGTATTCCCAAGAAACTGTCGATGGCGAGAGAACCTGCCACTGATGACTGCAAGTCTCAAGGCACTCAAAAGGACTCTAGACTCCAATCCCAGAGTAAATGATCTGAAGTCGATGGGATGAAATCCGTTGGAAGGAGGGCATTAAGGCATCCCCCATCATCCAACATGAGGTACTCAGCAAAGCTGTCTAATGTGGAAGGACTCAATCATAAAGTGCACGAACCAGTAACTGTACCGGGAATGGCCGACATGCAAAGTCAAGATAACTGAGGAATGGACGACATAGGTTTCAACTTCCTTCAAACAAGAGCATAATAGCGTATGGTGACTGAATGAAGGCAGCATAGACTCGATATACAAACTGGGACATCTCTGTGACACAAGAGGCATCAACAGAGGCTCCATAGGGACTGGAAGCTTAACCAGTCGGTGGAGATAAACTCAGATAAATGAGTACAGCTCCTAAGTCAAACTATAACCCAACCAATGGATGTGATATACAGTGCTCTGTTTGAAGGAGACATGACTCGACAGCTGCCAAATATAACATCTTTCCTTGTCTAGCTTTTTGGTTTTTTTATTTTTTTGGACTTTTTCAGTTATTTGAAAAGCTTGAAAAAAGAATAAACTAGCTTTATAGTTACAAACTAGGAGGAGACGAGTGTCATGAGGGCAAACAAACTAGTTCCAAGCAGTGGAACATACCTATGCTCAATGCAAGGATACATGTGTAGGATATCGACACTCGGGGGAAAATCCCCTCCCGGTAAAAAGGGAATCAAGCTATGAAGGATATACAAAATGGCTCTGCATGGCTAGACATGAGACAAGCTCGGGCTATATGGCTGAAACGCAATGTCAGGGGAGCCGACATAAAGCTCAATAAGGCAGGAAAAGCTCATGATAATGCATTCACAACTTGACATAAGGGGAGTCCGGGGAGAAACAGGCCAGCATAAGATCAAGAGGAGTATGAGGATCTTGCTAAATGTCATGGAAATACTATACAACGGACTCCCGCACCCTAAAGGAGGAAACATCTACATGGGAACCAAATGAAAATAAGGTGCTAACTAGGGTACCCATGTAAGGTGAAGCTCTACCACTCATATCATGCCACTTCTATAGTAGCAAGAAGGTTCCGTGACATAATAGAGTGGGTTCGTACCTAAGGTCATGGTGACATGGTCATAAGGTCATGCAAAATGAAAACGGTGGTGAACCTAACCTATATGCCAGTATAGACATTATACCTGAGATTAGTACAAACGGGTCAATCCAAAGGCTGAAATGGCACTGAAAACGGTCTTCTACATCACAAATTATGTCAGAAACGGTCCAAAATGGTTAGAAACTGTCAAAACTATAGGAAAGGGGGTAAAAATTTTCAAATATTTGAAAATTTTTCTATAAATAGTAAAAAATATAAATCATTTGAAACTTTTACCCATTGGAGTTCTGATATTCAACTGCAAATTCCAGGAGATCCAGCCGGCGGAATTCACAATCGTTTCTTCCAGGTAGTTACTCATGCTCTCCTCATGCATTTCAATATAATTTTTGTTAATTTTCATGGTAAAATGAGGTAGTTCAGGCCAATTCTACATGAGCGCTGCGGCCCACGCGAGTATCGAATCTTTTTCCGCGTATAGGGCTGGCTATACGCAGAAAAGGGGCTAGAAACTGCGTACATATGCGGCTGTTTGTAGAACAGTCGCGTATGACGCCGCGCAAGTGGATTTACAAGAATCTAATGGACAATTGGGTAATTTCTCATGTAGGATGGTGCTAGAATGGAGAGAGCGCGAGCATGGTGAAGTAGAGGAAGCTGTAAGGGCTGACGTAATGGCTCAACAAGCTCTAAGAAGATGCGGACTCTACAAGTTTTGGTGCCTTGGTGGCTTGAGGGCCAAACCAAGACTGCTAGAGATGCTGGTAAACTATTGGGATCCAAACTCAGAGTCCTTCAGGATAGATGGGATGTCTCTCACTATAGAGGTGGAAGACATATACTTCATCACAGGTCTATCTAGACGAGGGGAGGTGGTGAACCTTCGGTCCCGAGGTGGGCCAAGCAGTGGGCTTACTATCGATGAGTACGTAGCTGTGTACTGCTACCAATATATTGAGAAGGTGGGGAGTCAAGTCCCTACCAATGCTATACAGGTGTTGGGCCTAAAGGCCATACTACTGACGATGGGCAGGATAGCAGGCTTAGCCTCACTCCATCAGGCCTCACGGCCACTGATGTACTATACGGTGGAGTGTATGAGACCAACCATATATGACTGGAGTACTACACTACTGAGCAACATGAAACACCAGCTCAATGAGTGTAAGGCAGGTAGCATACGGAACTTCGGGTTCATCAGCATATTGAGCACGTTTTTCTTCGAGCATGTTCCAGGATTGATCCCTAGAGTGTATGTTCCTCTCCACGGGGTTCGAGATCCGGCCCAACGACGTTGGGTAGATGCTATGCGCAGACTGGGGGGTGGTAGGGTGGCCAACCCATATCCAGTTGACTTCTTTCCATGGTGGTGACGACAGATTGTTGCCATAGATGACTACCCCTATGGAGGGATAGATTTTCGAGGGGACCAGGACATGCCATTGCCACCAGGATCAGCATACGGAGAGATAGGTACCGAATCTCGACTCTCACTCTTTTAAAAAAAAAATTGAGTTATTTAATTTTTTTGTGTTTTCTTGATTATGTGAAATCAAAAATACATGTTTTTGTGTGACAACACATAGTGACATCTACCATTCATGTGCAGATGTAGGACCACGGTGACCAGAGGGATTCCCACATCATAGACGGAGGGGAAGAGGGGATGACATCACAAGTGCGGATGCGGAGCGAATGCTCCAGGGCATTCATACCAACTTCGTGCGACTGACTCACAGGGTTCCCATGGCGCAAGTCGAGGACTTTCCTGAGGCCATGTAGCGACAAGTGGTGGGTGTGCCACGTGCATGGGTGTGTTTATTCCGACGGCTAGCTAGAGCCGTAGTGACATATCATGATCACAACCCTCCCCCTCCACAGGAATAGATACCTAGGAGTATATATGTTTTGTACGACCGTTTATTATATGATGGAAGCTTTGAAAGCTCCACTTTTGTATATGACACTATGTATTACCACATTTTTGATATATATAAAAAGTTTTATGGTCATCGGTTTATTTATTTACATGTGTAAAAATGTTTGTGATTAATTTATTATGAATGAAACAAATGCCAATCTAACATGTAGTTAGCATATGAGTCAGCAACTTGATTATCATTTCTTGGAATGTGTATATATGTAATACTGTCAAATTGTCGTTCTAACAATCTCACACGTAAGAATCTTCTCAATAATGTCGGATCTCTAACATGGTATAAACCATTGAGCTGTGACACTACTAACTCCGAATCAAGACGTACCTCAAGAGATAGAACACCATGTGAAATGGCATCGCGTAGAAGCTCGATAATGGCACTATATTCAGCAACATTGTTGGAAGATGGCCGTAGACATACACCTCCTGAAGACAGTACCTGACCCATAGGAGTATAAATCACCCAAGCAGCAGAGGCTGAGTGTTGAGTGTGATGGCTTGCACCATCCACGAATCCTATGTAGGTGGAAGATTCCATTGACATCTGCCACAAGAAATGGAAACTAATCACAAACCTGATCATGATAAAAAATACCTAACTACGCAAAGTTGTACAATAGTATACAACAAGCAGCCTTGGATAAAGATCATGCATAGTATTTTTTGAGATAGAGCCCATTTCTAGGCTCTGCCAAAGCCGTGCCTTCGTAATCGAATAACTCATAGGCACCCTTCTTTAAGACATGCTTGACCACGTAAGGACCACGCCACATAGGATTAAAATTCCCTGCCCCCAAGGGTTCTTTCAATTGATCCCACAAAAGGACCAAGTCTCCTTCACTAAACACTCTTGGATGGACAGACTTGTCGTATTGGACCTTAATGCGACGCTTATTAACCTCTAGAGCCACCAAGGCATCTTGACGCTGCTCATCCAGCTGCTCGAGGTGGACCAAACGCTCCTCCAAACGTGAAGTGTCTGGTAAGAGTTCCACAGCTAGCTTCAACGAAGGAATCTCGCATTCAACCGGCAATATCGACTCCACTCCATGCACAAGATGATATGGAGAAAAACCAGTGGCAGTCTTAACCGCGGTTCGATATGCCCACAAAGCAGGGTATAACATAATATGCCAATTCATCTTGCTCTGTGCTATGGTTCGTTGGAGAATGGACTTAAGTGATTTATTCACTGCTTCTACCTGTCCATTCGCTTGGGGGTAGTAAGAAGAGGAGTGCTCTTGCTTATACCCTAACTTGGATGCCAACTCTTCCATCATATGGTTCTGAAAGTGCGAGCCATGGTTAGTGAAAAGCTCTCTCGGAATCCCAAACCGAGTAATGATTTGGTTGAATACGAAGTGAGCGGCTGTCTCACCGTCGGCTTTTACTGTAGGCATTGCCTCAGCCCATTTCGTGAAATAATCTACAGCCACTATAATATGATGGTGCCCCCCAGCCGAAGCTAGGCTGCAATCCATAAAATCGAGCCCCCACTTGGTGAAGGGACCGGCGGTGATAATGGGATGTAACGGGGTAGGCTTCAAGCGCATATTTCGTGCAAACACCTGGCAAGGGTGGCACCTCTTGACCGCATCAACACAATCTTTAAAGATCGACGGCCAGAAATAACCCGCTCTCAAAATATTTTGAGCTGTAGAAATCCCAGATAAATGACCACCACACGCCCCTCTGTGGCAATCATTCAGCACAACCTCAGCCTCCTCATGAGTTAAACAACGTCGTAAGATGGAATCTACCCCACGGTGGTACAAAGTATTGTCCACTATAAGGTAGTTCTTAGAGACGTGACGTAATCATCGTCGTTCATCTCGCGAGAGGTGAGTAGGGGTCCTTTTTGTTTGTAGATATGCTATGATATCTCCATACCATGGGTCAGACGTTGCGATTAAGAAGATGTGTTCGTCAACAAACGTATCTTCACAAACCGACTCCTCATCCTCGCTCGGAAAATCCGATATAAGCTCTACAAAAATCAACAATTTCTTCGACTTTGTCGAAACAAATTAGAGATCGAATTCTTGCAGGATGACAATCCATTTATTATACTTTCCCCCAATCATCCTTCATGTGAGGATGAACTAAAATGGATTGACATGGGCCACAACCGAGGTCTGGCGAAGGAGAATATAATGTCTCAAACGCTGAACCGCATGTATGTTCGCTAAAGCAAGCTTCTCAACATGAGAATAACGAATCTCTGCGTCAATAAGGTTTCGGCTCAGATAATACATGACGTGCTCCTGGAGCTCCTCATCCTCCTAAACCAATACCATACCAATCGTCTCTAAAGATGCGGCCACATATAATAGGAAATCACAGCTATAATCCAGAGGAGTAATCACCAGGGCCGATGCTAGGGTTTGCTTAAGAGCATCGAAGGACTCCTAGGCTCACTCATCCCTTTCAAAGGGAGTACCCTTCTTCAAGAGACGCATGAAGCCTCTAGTCAAATTGGTAAAATTGACCACAAATCTTTGCAAGAAGTTTGCCATACTTGCAAACACTGAAGATGATGAATATTCTTCGGGGGAGACAACTAAAGTATTGCCTCAACCTTTAAGGGATCGACTCTTATGCCCTCCTTTGAAACGATGAATCCTAATAAACGACCTGACTTTACACAAAAGATGCACTTATGAGGATTTAATCGAACCGAATAGTGCCGGCATGTTTCGAAAACCAATCTCAAGTGATATGAATGACGCATTCTCATACGAGAATGAGCAGCGAGGTCATCCAAAAATACTTCAATAATAGACTTGAGATCGTGGAAAATCAAGGTCATTGCCTGCTGAAATGTAGCTCCGGCGTTTTTAAGGCCGAAAGGCATTTTTCGATATGCAAACATTCCCCAAGGACAAATAAATGCAGTCTTGTGTTGGTCCTCAGGTTTAATCTGGATCTGATTATACCCGGAAAAGTCATCCATAAAGGAGAACACCTCGCTACCCACACACTCATCCAAAATTTGATCAATAAAC
Organism: Pseudotsuga menziesii; assembly: GCA_001517045.1. Taxonomy (NCBI): domain Eukaryota; kingdom Viridiplantae; phylum Streptophyta; class Pinopsida; order Pinales; family Pinaceae; genus Pseudotsuga; species Pseudotsuga menziesii. The sequence continues at coordinate 99,542 of LPNX011003032.1, forward strand.
GGTGTGGGGAAGTTATCCTTAGGACAGGAACGATTTAAATCACGGAAATCAGTGCATATTTGGATCGCTCCCTGCTTCTTATCCACCGGAACAGGGTTTGAAACCCACTCCATCAAGGGAACGGGATAGATGAAACCGACTTTCAACAGCTTCTCCATCTCTGCCTTAATGGCAGGTGCTTTCCTAGGATTCGCGGCGCGTAAACATTGTCGAACAGGCTTAGCATTGGGGTAAGTCTTAATCTCATGTTTGACAATCCGAGGGTCAATACCTGGAATCTCATCATAAGACCAAGCAAAAATATCACGGAATTCCTTGAATAGTTCGGTATATTCGAGAATCTGAGCTTGGGAACAATCTTCCCCAATATAGACATTCTCAATGGTGCCAGGATTTCGAGAGATGTTGATAGAAATTGTGGAAGATATGTTTGCCATGTTCCCATCAGCCATCTGACCAGGAGAGCTTAATGGAACCATGGGACTACCAACTCTCTAACTAAGAATCTCCCTATAATCCTCATGCTCCAAACGGTTAAGCGATGGAAGGAAATATGATCTATGATGAAGTTCCTCCCATGGCGGCTCAACACCCAAAATAGCCTTGATAATCGCTTCATCGGAAGGGAAAACCGTATCTAGGTAGTCGTGGGCATGAGAATACTATACTGCCCATGCAGGCAGCACATAGGGGTCTTCCTCCTCCTTCCGCGAAGACGAAGAACAAGGCTCTGCAACATCCATAAGATTGGCTTGATAAGCTATCATGGTTTCACGAAGCGGCACGTTGGTCTCGACAGGCTCACTCGAAATACTCAGTGTAGGGAGAATCCAAGGGTCTCCCATATGAGTCTTGCGAAAAGACATTGAGGTCGTAGAAGACGAAGCCTTATCGGAACTAGATCCTATCATGAGGACCGGCGCAGGACAACTAAACCTCCCTATAAGGGATGGATACATGCCTACACCCACACTCCCAGTTGCCGGCTGAGAGTGTTCAATGACCGGAACCAAAGTTCTTGAAGATGCAATAACAGGGGAATTCTTGAATGCCATTTGATCAATCGTTACAATCTTCCCATTATGTGGAAAGCATACAACGCGAAACACGGAAGAAGCAACGGCTTGCATACTATACATCTAGTTCCGACCCAGCAAGAGATTGTAGTCGAGGGGTGCATCAACCACCTCAACCTCTATCTCAACGGTCTTCCCTCCCAAACGGACTTTAAGGGAAGGAATGATGCCGTGTGGCCTAAAAGATCTCCCATCAAAAGCAATTAACATAGTCGCTGACTTCGACAACTCAGGAGAACCAAGACCCTTCCAACAAGACAAAGACATCACAGATGCAGCAGCGCCCTCATCAATCACAGTGCGCTTGACGATCATATTAAGACATTCTACGTGTACCAAAAGCGACACATAATAGGGAAAGCGAGGCTGATGACCTGCGGTTTCAAATTTGATCACTGAGGAAGAATCATCACCGTTCACACCAAGAGAAGAAAGCAAAGCCTTCCTTTGCAAAGGACAACTCTGAAGCACTTCCAATGCAGACATCGCACAAGGAGTATGGCCCAAATCCTCGACAACTGAATAATTCTGGGCGGCTCAGGCATTTGGATTATGCCTCGAGCGCTTAAGTACCCCCTTAGGAATGCGAGGTGCAGCTTCAGGTTTGTCCGCAGGTTTCTCAATGCGCAAAGGAGTTCCTAGTGGATTGGGTTCTTTTCCTGGGTTGGGTTGCGACGATCCATAATCTTTCGCACGAGTCACAACCTTGGAAGCATGGACCATGTTAATGCACCCACGAGCACTAGCCTTTGGTGGATCATTCTCACTAGATTGCTCCTGGGATTTCGAGTTCATATTCTGGTTATGCGGTAAAGGGTTCGTTAGCACAGCTGGGCCTTGTGCTAAGAGTCTTGAAGCTTCATCAATTCTAGGGCACAAGTAAGTGAGGTTATCATCCTTACATAGCTTGCAAGGGAACTTAACCTTATGTTTCGCTTGCTTGTCCCCACCAGCATTTTGACCGTTCTTGTCATGATTGGAAGCATTCTCATTCTTATTCCCACCCTTTCAATTATTATTCTTACCCTTTTTCTTATTCCGTCCGGGTTGCTGGTTACCCTTCTAGTCCGACGATTGTATAGAAAGTATACTCACCATCTGGGTGGGTTGAGATGAAGCCGTAGCTTGTCCCGAGGCAGATTGGTTGAGCGACAATTGACTAACTTGTTTTGTAACCGAATCTATAGGTTTCGCACTTGCACAACCCACAATGCCATCGGCATGTGGTCCAAGTTTGACCTTGGGATCGAAACTAGAACGAGGAGCGTTGGGACTAATCTCATACAACAAACCGGACTGAGCATAAATCAAGTCCAGTTCCTGCGCCCTAAATATTTCTTGTTCCTCATTCTGCACTTCGGATGTGGAAACATTCTTCAGGATATATGGCAATAAAGACTTGAGGAACCACTCGAGAAGGAACTCCGGCGGTATAAAGGCTTTAATTAATCTCTTTCGTCTATGCCACTCCTGAATATGATCAGAAATATGGGTGGCTTTATATTTCTGAAATGTCGACAAGAGTTCAGTACCAACATCATAGCGCACTGGTAGCTGGAAGTGATTAAGAAAAGTCATCGCAAGATCGTCGAACAAGGTAAAGGCTCCCTTTGGTAACTCTATATACCATTTCGCCGCAGGCCCTGTGAGGGTGTGTTGAAATAGTCGCAAGCGTACTGAGTCCTAATGTAATGAATTCGAAGAGCACCAAAGGTGAAACGTGGTAACATGTTCGCTCGGATCCTCTCCCGGTTTTCCTTCGAATTTAGGTATGTCCGAAGGAATCTTGGTAGGGACAGCCGGCCAAGCTGGGTCATGAGCCACGGGATCGTTCTTAAGTCTTGATAAGTCAGGAAGGTTAAGCGTCGCGAGGAAAGGGAGCTTAGCATGATGAGGTCAATGGACCGCTCCCTGGTTCACATAGGTTTGAGCACCACCATGGCCTTGGCCATAGTGTCCTCCTCTTGTCTGACCTGTATAAGGTGACGTGGAAGTACCATAGTAAGGTGGACCTTGACTAGTAGGAGATACAAAGCCATAATTAGGAGAGTAAGCAAGTTGTTGATACCCGCCTCCGTAAGGTGAAGAAACATGTCCATACTGTGGACCGTAATAAGGTCCATAGGTCATCGCATGCGATGTCCCATGGGACACTCCATATGTAGGAAGATAAGCTCTATAAGGAGGAACATACATACCCGAAGTAGGTATATATGCCTCGGACATAACAAGCTAACCACTGGAAGGGTGGATATAGCCTCCCGAAGCAACGGGTGGTATATAAACGTGAGACACAATCGGACTAGTAACCGCAGTACGGACCTGAATCGTAGCCATATATTGGCTCGAAGGACCATGTGGGTAAGGTGGAGGATGTACATTTGAAGAACTCGGAACCGAGGACGAAGGAATCTCCGTAATAAGATATGTACTCGTGCCTATCGTCACTCGTCTCGGACCTGGTATCCTAATCGGATCGCTAACCCTAGACCTAGGAGGGAGATGAGATGTAGCTTCCACCACTGGGATGGAAGGTGCAATGTGACTAGTAGTCCCAAACCTCTCTGCAAGGTAAGGAATGGGATTTCCCCCAGGCATAGTGCTAGGCTCGGAATCGGATTCGACATGAAATGTCAAATCGTGCATAGGAAAACCAGTCGTAGCATAACTACCGTAGCTGGTGGGTGGAAAGTGAGTCTCAGAATCTTCCGGCATTCCATACCGGTAATGTGGCAACAGGGAATCATCCCTAGGGTGAGTAGGTCTATCATGCAAAGATCCTATCTGGGAAATCACAGGACCGAACTCAACTAGGTCAGGTGAAGGATTGTATGTAGGAGTAAGTTCCCCATCATCAATACGAACGGGAGGAGGTGGCTCAGGAATAGTCTCTAAATGATCCTCTATGGTGTGTGAATCAGTGTGTGACATAGTCCGCCTGGACTGTCTAGGTCTCTCTCCCAAAGGAGGAGGAGAAGTGGAAGGCGAAATTCCTGGTAACCGACGAGAATGGCGCGGAACCGCACTCGAATCCACAATGACTCAACAAAAAGCAAAGACTCTCTATTTACGTAGACCCTAGGCCAACTAGCGTGCACAAAGCAATCACTAATAAAATCTAAAGCCAAATGCAAGCAAACAAGGGCTGGATAAGTGAGCTCCCGAATGTGGCCGGTATGTCTCGCCTAGGAGAGGCTTGAGAGGCCCTTGTCACCACAAGCGGAGGTACGTAACCAATTATTGTGGCCCTCAGCTTCAACGCGTAAAGCGACTGTGTTGTTCGACCCCAACCTGGCCAGGACACATGTAGAATAACCTTTACACGTACCCCCTCGATATCCTAGGTAAGGTCACTAAGGTCACCTAAATATAATCAAAGCTCAGGCGGACAGTCGCAGGCGGGATTGACCGTATGGGTAGGGTAGCAAAGCCTGAAACTCTCGAAAGAGCCCCCAGATACGAATACAATCCTGGCTATATCGTCGGTGCTACACAGTTACCGACTAGGGGTCATCCCAATCAACAACCGCTCACACTGCCTTGTGCTTGACTCCCGTTTGAGAGGAGGATCCCGAGAACAATGGTTATACCACGGATTTCACACACTCCCTGGACAGACACCTAAATGTTGTTGTTTAGTGATCTTGGAGAATTAAATTACAATGAATTATTCCAAGATCCTAAAACCTAAGCTTGTTGGTGCACCCTAGAAAAAGAAAAGAGTGTAATTCATTTTAATTAGCGTTGATTTTAGTTGGCTTTATTACTCAAAAATAGGATATGGTCGTGCAACTAGTGGTGTTATGACGCAACAAGAAGTAAAATGCACACTGTAACAATCAATGCAAATGCATTGTGTCCATGTAAACAGGGTATGCTTACGACGTGAAGTGCACAATTTTTCTTCAAATGATGAATGCCAATTTTACTATATGAAGTCCTAACTAGTACTCCAAAGCAAATCTAGATCTAGTGCAAGTACAATGCAAAGTGCAAAATGCAATGCATTATGATAAGCAAATGTTTTTGGATTTTTTGAAAATATAAGAGATGCAAAAAGCAAAAGAATGATTCTACTACCCTCAGACTCTGTAAGCACACATAGACAGCATTCAAGCAAAGCACTAAGGTAAAATAACTCTAATGCACTAATCTCAAACAAAAAATCGAAAATGCCATGACAAGAACTTTCCTAAAAAAAAATTTAGGCTAAAAAAAACGTTTCCAGTCAGAACTAGAGGTCAAAACAGACTCAGGCAGTGCCAAAGGAGACTCAGCAACTAACAACATTCACCCAACAACCAATTAACTTCCACAAAAAGGGAAAAATCCAGGGTATACGTGACTGTTTGCAGTAAACCTGCGTGTATACGTGGAAATCCCAGAGGAAACCGCGTGTATACGCGACTGTAAATCAAAAACCCGCGTACAGGAAGAAAAGGTGCATAAAACAAGGAAAATAGACAGGATGAGACCAACTTCACTCCAATCAGACTCTACCATGCATACATGCCCCCAGACCCGACACAGAAACAAGAGAGAAAGAGCAATTCAAATACATTGAATGCCAAGAAAATCACCCCCAAAGGAAAACTACTAGGAACTCCCCAGCGGAGTCACCAATTCTGTTACGGAGAGAAATTCCTATGGCTTGGGGTACCACAACAGACAGACTTGACTCCAGAAATCAATCTTTCCCAATATGCAATAGAAATAAAATGTCTAACACTAAAGGATCAGACCTCATACCTTATTCCGGACAGTTGAAGTAGTTCCCCATTGAGCTTTCCAATCTTCAGCTTGAATTGATATAATACTTCCTCAACAACAAGTAAAAAATACAAGCATACTATATATCATGGTGTTAGATCTATTCTAGCATATATAATCAATAATCTAAAAGCATTTGACATATTCCAATGGATACAATATTCAATCAAATACACATCATTGGACAAGGAAAGATAGTTCTTATTAATATAAATCAGAGATTACAAGATAGATGCAACCTCTCACGGCACGTCTGTGAATCAGAGAAACTGAATCCCCCACTTGGGCCTCCACCACCTCAATCCTCCATCTCTCGATAGCAAGCTCGCTAGCAAAAGGCAAGCTTGGGAAGAACACAAAAGTGCTCCAGAGGGACAAAGGGATGCAGACTCAAGTATAGTTCTGGCAACAATGGACTATAGTTTCGTTGCTTCAATCTCTCTATATGCCTTCAATGTACCAAGAGGTTCCTTATATAGCTTCACAAGGGATAATGAAGGGTCGAATCCGAGCGATCTCAAGGCATATGGAAGGCCAGGAGTCGAATGAGTCGGATCCAAGTCAAGGAAAAATCCAAAAGGATTTGGACTTATGCACACATCCCGATGTACGTGGTTATAGGAGTCAAACCCGCGTATGTACGCGGTTATCGGGGAAAAAGCTGCGTATATCATCTTTTATATAGTTTTTAGGGATGATCAAGGTAACATCAAAGGATAAAATATGGTCCATGGGGTCTAAAGAGTCTGCAGCGGGACAGGGGAAGGCCATACAAAGTGTGATTCACCTAGAGTGGTGAAATCCGCTATAACACAAAGGAATGAGATCGAGTGTAGAGATGACATTTGATTGATCCTTGGTATGGTGAGTCAATTGGATTATGTCAACAGAATTAAAAATTAGATACCTTAGCATACTAAATCATGTTGTTATACGCTATGATTTCATTCAGATCACCATTCGACACTTCATTCACATCGTCGTTCATTTGCCTCATTCATCACTTCATTGGGATTGTCATTCGACCCTTCCTTCGATCCTTTATACGAACCTTCTATACAAAATGTGCTTTGCTGGATGTGACTGCTACTGATTATGCAGAGAATTTTTGTGGGGCTGTCAGCACACAAAAGGATGATGTAAGCTTGCTTTTCTGAAACTTTAGTCGCACTCTTCTTTATTAATCATGGATTGGAACAATCTTTTGCTACTCGCATTATCTTGAAAACACCTATCATTTTGTCAGAGATAAATGAATCTTTTTATAAATAATTAGAAAGTAAAGACAGTTCTGAACCTACCCCAAACCATAAATATGACGCATCCTCAAGCCATCAAATAAAATTGATTAATACTCAAATGTTTTCAATTAATAGTTTAGCCAATAGCTCTAAAATGTTGTTATTATTTCCGTAAGAAAAATAAATACTAACTAATAAATGGAGATGATTTAGATATGTACATTCATAAAAAAAAAAATAGTGCTTAGGAATACCATATGAATAATGATAGTACAACTGATGCAAAAAATGCCATAGGAAAACCAGTCATCCATGACTCATTTTAAGGATCACTTCTCATCCAAAGAATATAGATAAAGTTCACCCTGGAGTTTGTGAGATTTCTATCGTTATGGGTCCCATTTCTAGGATAATCATATCCTAGGTATTGTTTGAATTATATGATAGGGTCCAAATCCAACTTACAGCCATTCTCTAATTACATTATAAATAATTGGCCTAAATATGTATTTGTATACTCAGTTTTTTTTAGATGAGCCATGTGCATAGTGATGCATTAACCACATCTATTTTACCCGATATTTCCCTGCTTCCAATAGGCTTGTTCAGTACCCAGGCGAGTTTATCTTGGTACCATGAAAGCATAGCCCCGCTTCCAATGAGCTTGTTCAGTACCCCGACGGGTTTACTTGCATTTACCGAGTTTCCTTATTTAATATTTTACTTAGCATGGACCCGCTGCTAGCAAGCCTGTTCAGTACCCCGACGGGTTTGCTTCATATAATTATTTTAGTATGTGGAATTCGGTTGGTACTAGAGCGTGTTAATCCTACTAAACACATAATTCAAATTTTTAGAGCGAACCTTATGAATAAATTTATTTATAATAGCGTGGATTATAGATCATGACAAAAGAGTAACTTAAATTTGTTCCTTGACCTCTCAGTCTATCTTCTTCATAGAAGATCGGTAATGTTCCCCATAAGTAGAAATATCACTCACTCTTGGGCTACCTTTTTAATGAATGCTTAAGAGACAAGTTTTGATAATGAGTCTAGGATGAACTAGTAGCCCATAGGTGTAAGGTAGAATTTTGAAAAACATGATGATTAGAGTAGGTATTAAGCAAATGTTCTAATGATAAATCAGAAATGTGCATGTCTGAATCAAATACCATATATAAAAGCATAAAAATGAAATTAATAAAAAATAATCATAGAAGAAAGTGGTTAGAAATGATATAAAGAACACTTTAACTTTTCACTATAAATTTCAATTTTCAACAATAATCAAAAGAGAAGGAATTAGGATGCATTATGAGTTTTTTAGAGCACTTCCATTTCATATAATATTTCATGAGCTGATTATAAATATAAGGTTCTTGTAATCAAACTGCAAAACTACTTGTTAGATTATTCGAATTTATTCACAACAAAAACATATGTACAAAGAAAAGTCATGAAATTTATCAAAATTAGGGAAAGGAAAAGAGTCTTCCTGTTTTAATTGACAAAATTCCATAAGCTGATCATAAGAATGAATTCCCTGTATAAATGTAGTCATCTTGTTAGAAATGCCTCTTATTTATTTGAAGAAACAAAAATATATTTACATATATACAAATGAAGATAACACAAAATAATTTAAGAACCAGGAGAAGGAGGAATGGTTTCCTCTTCAACTAGCTCCATCTCCTTCTGTTGTAAGGCATTCTACACAAAATGTTGTTTAGATATTGGTTGATGATAAAGTCTAAGCCTATGTCCATTTACAGCTAAGGAAATTTGCAAACCATCAATTGTCTTAATTTCTACTGACCCATTATCAAAAGCTATAACTACCTCATGTGGACCCATCCAATGGGTTGTAAATTTTCCTTTGAAATTTTTATACCTTGAGTCTATGTTATAGCGGATTTCACCACACTAGGTGAATCACACATTGTATGGCCTTCCCTTGTCCCGCTGCAGACTCATTAGCCCCTTTGGACCACTTTATATCTTTTGATGTGACCTTGATCATCCCCAAAAAACATTATAATATTGATATACGCGGCTTTTTCCCCGATAACCGCGTACATACGCGGGTATTCCCTCGATAGTCGCATACATCGGGATGTGTGCATAAATCCAAATCCTTTTGGACTGTTCCTTGACTTGGATCTGACTCATATGACTCCTGGCCTTCCATATGCCTTGAGATCGCACGGATTCGACCCTTCAGTATCCCTTTGAAGAGCTATATAAGGAACCCCTTGGTATATTAAAGGGGGGGAAGACATAAGAGAACTTTGAGAGCATCGAAACTATAGTCCATTGTTGCCAAGATTTAAGCTTGAGTCTGCATCCCTTTGTCCCTTGGAGCACTGTTTTGTTCTTCCCAAGCTTGCCTTTCACTAGTAAGCTTGCTATCGAAGTGATGGAGGATTGAGGTGGTGGAGGCCCAAGTGGGGGATTCAGTTTCTCCGGTTCGCAGACGTGCCGTCAGAGGTTGTCACTTGTAATCTCTGATTCTTATTAATAGAAATATCTTTTCCTGTCCAGTAATGTGTATTTAAATGAATATTGTTTCCATTGGAATATGTCAAATGCTTTTACATTATTGATTATATATGCTAGAATAGATCTAACACCATGAAATATAGTATGCTTGTATTGTTTACTTGTTGTTGAGGACGTGCTATAACAATTCAAGCTGAAGATTGGAAAGCTCAACGGGGATCTACTTCAACCATCCGGAATAAGGTACGAGGTTCGATCCTTTAGTGTTAGATTGTTTATTTCTATTTCATATTGGAGAAGATTGATTTCTGGAGTCTAGCTGTCTGTTGTGGTACCCCAAGCCATAGGAATTTCTCTCCGTAACAGTCTAATAGTAATTCCCAATCCCCACTATTAAACTACTTTTGTTTAATAAATTTATCATGCCATTTTTTCCTTTGATTTTGTATTAACATTGTTCTTTGGAGTGCATCTTGTCTAATCTCATCTAACTCATTTATCTGTAAAACTCATTGTTTCTGTGCCTCTTCCAAATCCATGCCTAACTGTAAAGCAAAACGAAAAGTCTTAACTTGGAATTCGATAGTTAAAAGAACTTGTTTCCCATATACCAGCTCATAGGGTGTATATCCAGTAGTGTTTCTCCATGTTATTCGATGGGACCACAAGGCCTTTGGAATTCTATTTGCCCAGTCCTTATGATGTAGTTGAATGGTTTTGGTTAAGACAACTTCTAATACCTTGTTGGTCGATTCTACCTGGCCATTATCCTATGGGTGGTAGGGCGAGGACTGACAATGTCGGATGCCATACTTTGTGGTAATTTCTTTCATCAATTTGGAGGTGAATTGAGAACCCTAGTCAATGACAATTTCCCTAGGCACACCAAACTGAGTAAATATATCTTCATATATAAATTCTACTAAAGATTTCTCTATGGCTCGAAACGAAGCTTTAGCTTCTACCCATTTGGTGACATAGTCCATGCAAACTAGGATATACTTCTTTTTGTGGTACATGGGAGATATTGGCCCTACAAAATCAAGAGCCCATTTCTCAAAAGGCACAATCATGTCTTGAGGCTATAAGGGAATCTCATCAGTTGATGTAGGTCTACCCATTCTTTGGCAATTGTCACATCCTCTAACATACTTGGCAGCATCCTTGAAAATGCTTGGACAGTAATATCTAGAACATAACACTTTGTATGTTGTCCGCTTGTCAGAAAAGTGCCCGCCACATGGCCCATACTGGCATGCGTGGATGATTTATTCCATCCCATCCTCTCGTATGCATTGTCTGATAATAAGATCTGGGCCAATACAAAAAATGTCATTTTCAACCCAAGAGTAGTTAGAGATATGGACTATAACTCGATGTTTTTCGTGTGGGGAAAAGTGGTTTGGTAACTTCCCAGTTCCTAAATAATTAGCAATGTCTGCAAACCAAAGATCTTGAATAGACACAACAAATAGATGTTCGTCAGGAAAATTATCATCAACAGGTTTAGCAACGTCATCATGTTGAATATGAGAGAGGAAATATGCTACCAAATTCTCTTGACCAGGTCTATCAATGATGGTGATGTTAAACTCTTGTAATAGAAGAAGCCACTGGGTTACCCTACCATTGGTAATTGGTTTGTTCATTAAGAATCTAATGGCGGAGTGTTCCATATGCACAAAAACTTCATATCCTTTAATGTAATGACAAAATTTGTTGATAGCATAGACTACAGCCAAAAAATATTTTCCAGTAATAGTGTAATTCAGTTCGGTAGGAGTCAAATTCTTGCTAACAAAGTAGATGGCATAAGATGCTTGGTATTCCTTTTGGCCTAGGACCCCTCCTATGGCCATGTCAGAAGCATCAGTGGATATATTGAAAGGAAGGGACCAATCAGTACCCCTAAGTATTGGTGCCACTGATAACTTAGCCTTTAAGACCTCAAAATCACTTTGACAGGTGTTGAGTCCTGGAAAATCGTAGGCAAAAATAGCAAGGGATTCTCCCCAGTCAACGTTCCCAACTAGCCTGTGATTGTTTGGTATGGGGAATCCATTCAGTTAGTAACAAAAATTAAAATGTTTTACCGGTTGCGGCCCAGTCCACCGTATATATTTTTTTGTTTTTAACTTTAAGTATGATATGCAAGTGCCTATCTAAAATGCATATTGATAAATAATACGAGGAGCGGTCACAATGTGATGCGCAGGTTCTTACCTCTCATCTTAGACTCTCTCACATATGAACCACACACAGCAGGAAATAAAACTAACTAAGTTGTCCCTAGGGAGTGAGATTATCATTTAATGAGTAATGTATTACTGTTCATGCATTAAGAAAAATCACAGGTAGCTGTTCTTTGATTCAAAACACATAAACATGAATATAAGGATGAACAACAAGATAGCTCATTGTCTGTGAAAAAATTCATTACTCATAGTGGAAATTATCATAAAATAAACCAGAGAACATTCATAAAAGAACATAGGTTCAACGAGTTAGAACGATCTCACGGTTAATGAATAAAGGCTGAAAACGAAATAGTTCCCCTTCAACAACATCCATTGAACAACATTTGAACATTCCACCAAAGCTTTCTCCAACAGGCAAAACTATAATAGTATATTGCAAAACAAAATATTTCCTCTTACAATGTGTTCTCACCAGTCTCACTGGGAAAAAGTCCTCCCTCTATCTAACTCTCCTATACTTATACAAAAGGAAAGACTTTTGGGCTGCCCCAAATGACTCCTGGGATTCCCCAACGTTGGTTCTCCCAAAATCAACCGTTCACCTACCACCCTTAAGGATTTTGATGGTCAAGACTTTCAACCCTATGGATTACTACCTACCATCCACGTTGAATTGGGGGACAAGTTAGTCTCCATTCATATTGAAGTCGTCAACGCTCCTTTGGATTACAACTTACTCCTAGGTTGTAATTGGTTTTATGCTATGCAAGTTGTAGCATAGACCATTTTTCGAATCGTCCAGTTCCCATTCCAAGGAAAGATTGTTACTGTTGATCAGTTAGATTTCATCAAACCTATAAGTGCCATTACAGATGATGCAAATAGTGTTCCTCTCTTGAATACCCCACAGTATGAGGACAATGGAGTATGTCTTATCAAAGATTGTTCACTAATGGGAGTCTTTCCCTCATCTAATCCTCCTCCTGCTTTGAAAACTGCATCTATTAACATGATATCTACCTATCATGTAGACAAAGGAAAAGCAATTGCTGATGAATCAACATCCTTTTCCTCTTTTGAAGAAATTTACATTGCAATCTAATCTACTAGTGATTCCCCCACCAATGACCATTTGTTGGTGGCCTTAGACCGCTATCACATGCCATACTATCTCAAACCCCTCCCCCCATCTCTAGATTATCTTTCACACACACTTCCTATAGACGAATCTATTATGGAAGTTATGTCGTTAGAAGAGATGCCTTGGGAACATTATCATCACAGATCTTCTTTCCTTCCCCCTTGCCATATGGCAGAAGACCACTTCACCTCTACGGTTTCATCTGATATAGTCCTCAAGTACGCTTAGTCTCCAATCCTCACTCATAGTGTCGATTCTGAAGGAAATTTATGCAACATTTCAAAAACTATGCCCTTAGACATATTAGTGAAACCTGGTGTTTCCAAGAACATTTTCATAGGACATAACTCTTCACCTGAAGAGGTTCTAACATACATATCCCTTTTCAAGGAATTTAGAGATGTCTTCGCATGGACATATGAAGAAATGCCAGGGATTGATCCCTTTATCGTTGTTCTTGAGATCAAAACTTACCCTGATGCCAAGCCTGTCTGTCAGAAACTATGATAGGTCCATCCAAGAAAAGCAGCCACTATTAAAGAGAAAGTTGAGAAACTTCTTAGGGATGGTTTCATTTACCTCGTACCATTAACTGAATGTGTGTCCAACATAGTCCTTGTGAAGAAAAAATAGGGTACTATTAGGGTTTGTATCGATTTTAGGGATTTGAATCGAGCTTTTCCAAAATACAATTTTCCCACTCCCTATATCGATCAGATAATCGATAATTGTGCTGGAAGCATTATTTTTTCCTTTATAGACGGCTTCTCCGGCTATAATCAAATTGAGATTCTCTCGTTAGATCAACACAAGACAACATTCATTTTCCCTTCGGGAACTTATTCTTATCATAAACTTCCTTTTAGTTTAAAGAACGCTGGCGCGACATTCCAACGTGCCATGTCATATGCTTTTCATGACATTAAACATGTTTTGGAACCCTATCTTGACGACCTTCCTTCCCATTCCAAGCAGTGGGATATTCATGTCAATCATCTAAGAGCCGTGTTTCTTTGATGTCGGAATTTAAATATTCATCTAAATCCCCACAAATGTGTTTTTTGTGTAGAAGCTAGCCGACTTCTATAACAAGTATAAAATAGAATATTAATTAGATTACTTAATTATTATAGGAAAGGGTGTAACCCTTCATTCGACATGCTCAAAGCCTATAAAGGTGAGCCTCGTAATTATCATCATCATCTAATATATTATAATATTTATCATTCAAAATGATAGTCAGATTCGACTACTAATGGACCAACCGGATTCAGTTGCTCCATTTGGTATCAGAGCGGATTCGCTCCTACACTATGAGCTCGAACTCACCTCATCAATTCCTATTTGAGCTTGGAATCGGCTCATCAATCCTTGATTTCTTCCACTGCTCCATTTCATCACCTGTCACTTCATCCCAAACCCTATCCAAAGAAAAAGAAAAGAAAAAAAAACCAAAAACCAAAAACAAAAACAAAAAAGAAAACCAAAAAAAAATAAACACACAAAAAAAAAACCAACATCCTCCAGCCTACACTATTCACTAGCATATAAGTCCCTCATCCCTCTCCCATCTCCCATGCGCCCAAATCCTTCCCTTCCCATCTGCTACTCACGCCATCTGCCTTTACCCTTCACCTTTCACACCTTTCACCTCCATCTCACGTCTGCCTCTTCCTTCCGTGCCACCCACATCTCCACCTCATGCCATCTCCTTCACCCCTATGCTCATCTCCTCCTCCAACCCGCGCCTACTCCCCTACTAAGTCGTCGCCCTCCTTCTCCATTCAACTGCACTCTTCCCCTCACACCTCCTGCGCATTCCACCTCCATCCCCCAATTTCTCCACGGCTACTGTCCACTCTTCACCCCATGTGCTCCACCCTTGCGCACTCCAACCACCTGCTCTGCGGGCCACTCCTTCCTCCCACTTCGATCTCCTCCCACATCCCTACTCCATGCCACTCTTTTTGTGCCTGCTCGGCACCCTCCTCCATGCGTCCACCTGCCACCGCCCATCCGTGCTTCCAGCCTCCACGCTAACCTAAACCTGCAACAACAACAAAAACAAATAATATATTATAATATAATATCATATATATTATATTTATTATTATAATATTTCTTAAAAAAAAACTATACCCAAAATATTATATAGTTTAAAATAATAATAATAATAATAATAATATCAATTAATATATTATTATTCAAAAATTCACCTTAAAAGGCCAAAATAGCATTCTACAAACATCCATGGCATCTTATAGTAAAAGTGACGAATTCATAAATCTCCTTGAGAAAATCCTTAAGGATATGGATGAAATAAAGAAATCTATTGATGAAACATTTAAATAAAATGAAGATGGAGGTGAAAATCATGTAGAAGAAGCCAACCAAGTTGATGAAAAAAAGGAAGATAGAGTAGGCCAGTATGTCATCCCCGATGAGAGTAATGCCATCAATCAATATAACATGCAAGACAAAGATATAGCATACCCTAGTAATAAGGGAATTGTCAACGAAATAATTGACAAAGAGAAGGATGATCCTGACCAAGATTGTGATAAGAGACAAGCCAATGTTTCTAACAATAAAGATGATCAATGTTGTGACAAAGATGTCACAATCACAAACACACGAAGGACAAATAACATCATTCATCCTTTAACATTTATTTAATATTTTAAATATGGAATTATTCTCCATTGGTTGATTATTCAATTGAGTAATCATTGAGAATATCCGGATACAGATATTACATAATGTAATGAATATAAAATAAATTATTAATTCTATTAGTTAATTATATGAAAGGGTGTAACCCTTCATGCTTAAAGCCTATAAAGGCGAGCCTCATTTGTAATTATTATCATCATCTAATATATTATTATTATTCATATTCATTATTAAAATGATAGTCGGATTCGACTAACGGACAACCGGATACGGTTGCTCCATTTGGTATCAAATTGGATTCACTCCTGCACTCTGAGATCGGACTCAGCTCATCAACCCCTACTTGAGCTTGGACTCAGCTCATCAATTTTTGATTCTTTGGTGCTCCATTTCACCACCTATCACTTCATCCCAAGTCCCAAGTGCTGCCCAAAAAAAAAATGTCACAATCACAAACACATGAATGACATATATTATCACAAAGAAAGCTGCAAAGAACATCAAGGGAAGAAACTATAATATCTATTAGACACAAGATAATACCAGTGTTCTTATGAGCATTATAAGCACAAGGATCCCGTTCAAGGGAACTGACACAAAATGTGTTGGGGATAACAACACGAAAGTAGTTAAGGTCGTAATGTATGTTGAGCATGTTCAATTGACGACAAACATAGTTAAAAGAAGCAATCACACAAGTAAAAAAAGCGTAAACAAAACTTCACCAAGTTCATACTTATTACAAATAACAAGACATTATAATCAAATTGAGGCAAGGTTCGTAATCAAAATCACACTTCTCAAGCCATCAATGCAACATAGAGCCAGAATAAAAGACGACATTAGGAAAATACTCAAGCTTTGAGGACAAAGCTCCTTTAAAGGGAGTGGCAATGTAACAAATATAAAATAGAATATTAATTAGATTAGTTAATTATTATAGGAAAGGGTGTAACCCTTCATTCGACATGCTCAAATCCTATAAAGGCGAGCCTCCTTGTAATTATCATCATCATCTAATATATTATAATATTTATCATTCAAAATGATAGTTGGATTCGACTATTAACGGACCAACCGAATTCGGTTGCTCCAACTTCTTGGTTTTATTGTTTCCAAAGATGGCATCCATATAGATCCCTTGAAAATTGAAGCTATCCTAGCCCTACCTTCTCCGATGAATGTAACTGAACTCCAAAGTTTGCAAGGGAAGGCAAAATTTCTATGTCGTTTCGTCTGCAATTATGCAGAAAGGACACATGGTTTTATGAGGTTGCTCAAGAAAGATACCCCTTTCATTTGGGATGATTTCGCGCAAAGCGCATTTGATAATCTCAAACATGCACTTACCCATCCACCAATATTGTAGACGCCTAATTATGCTAAGAATATTCCTTGTATGTGGCTGCATCCTTGTCTACTAGAGGCATGGTCCTTGTTCAAACAGATGAACACAACCAAGAACATGTGATTTATTTTCAAAGTAAGAGTCTTTTGGACTCTAAATCTTGATACTCACATGTGGAGAAACTCGCTCTGGCCACAGTCTTCGTGGTCCAGAAGTTTCGTTATTATATCTTGCTCCACACCACCACCCCATGTACTACGTTCTTACATGTCAAGTGCTTGGGGGAAAATACTCACGTTGGATCGTGATCCTCCAAGAGTTTGAGTTAGAATTTGCCAAAAGTACTTCCAAGAAGTCCCTCATTTTTGCAGAGCTTATATGTGGCCTTCCCCGTACTACTGAGACTACAGATCCCTTTGATTCATTTCCCGATGAATCAATGTTTCTCATTAGTATGATTGATCCATGGTACGGAGATATCATTTTGTATCTTCAGACCTTACAGTACCAGCCTCCTGCCTCTCGAGACAAACATCGTCGCATTTGCCACCAGGCCAAAAGCTATCTTATTATGAATGATACCATATATCACCATGGTGTTGACTCTATTTTACGATGTTTCCTTACACATCAAGAGGCTGAGGTCATTTTAAATGATTGCCATGCTGGAGCTTGTGGCGGTCATCTCTCTGGGTTGGATACCGCCCAGAAAATCTTCTGTGTCGGGTACTTCTGGCCTTCTATTTTCAAATATTGTATTGAAATAGTCAAGAAATGACCACCATGTCAAATTTGTACTTCCAAGAAATGCACACATCCAGCTTTTCTTCATCCCGTTGTAGGAGTTGGCCCCTTTGCAAAATGGGGCATAGAATTCGTGCACTATAGACCTACCTCGGTCAGGGGGTGTTGTTCAGGAATAAACACCCTTATAACCGAGGTTCTCAGTTTACCAACGTACTCTTAAAACTTGCAGACAATCAGCTTTAAAATACATAAAGGAAATAGGAAGATATAATGGACTCACCCATTTAACGATGGTTGATCCAAGTTTTGTCTTCTCCTGCTCTGCCCCTCTCCAAAGCTTTCAGGGATGCACCTCCTTCACCTGCAAAAAACAAATCCTCCAAGTACAATCTTATACATGTATATATGACAAGTTAGATAAACAATATATAGATTGCTTAATCATAAATATTCATCAAACCATGATACATGAAAGAGAGTCAACACAAAGTTGGAAGAAGGATTCTCTTTATTAACAATAGTGAATGAGATAAGTGTACAACCCAACGCCTGAAACAAGGACTCCTCTACAACCAAAGGATTCTGAGTTCTGCTACTCTAAAGACTTCTGAAGATATACCACCAGCATAACTTTCCTCTCCAACTTTGATTGATTAATGCCCTCCCCAAGGCCTCTATTTATACTTAGGAAAATAGAGCAGTTTCAAAGGTTGAGGAGGTCGAGACAATTAAGATAGTTAATGTTTAAGGCTTAACAAATCTCCATTAATCGTGTTTTATTATTTTAATGTCGAATGGAGGCGTACGCGAGTATTGATACCGGCAACCCGCGTATGACACGCGAGTTGCTATAAGGGAAACCCGCATACAGATCTGTACGCGGGTTGCAACGACAATACTCGCATACAGTACGTGGTATGTTGTGGATATAGTCGTGTATGTATGTGAGTTGCTGTGGAAAGAGTCGTGTACAACAATCAACATGTAAAAAGGTAAAAATGGCAAGCTAGGTGGATAGTGAATGCATCTCATGTCATGCCCATCTATAGTGTTTTAGGCAACCTTCAATCCATAAATGTCCTTTTGTGTGCCAACATATGCAGTGTCAACACTCAGACAGAGAAGTGTCGTTTGGGTTGATAACAGATGCCCCTTAATGTGTGAGGTCAGAGGGAAGCGATGGCTAAAATACATTATAATCTTTATCTTTGGAGAACTTAGAAATCCGATGGAGCAGAGGTAGTACCTGAAACAAATACATAATAATGTCATATACAAAATCATATCTAAGGATGCTATGTTCAATATACTGGAACACTATCTCCTTTACAAATGTTTGATTACATCATATAGTACGAGTACAAGACCACGTATATTACAAAGGTGGATCGAAGCCACAATATATAATAATGATGAGTCTTCAAAGATCTGGAAGCTCTGTACATAAGTAGAACAGAATCTTGCGCAACTTAGTCCATAGTGAGGGAACTAAGGTCCTCATAAACAATCCCAAAGAATCAGTACAATCCAAGCCATGTGAATAAATGTAGGTTGAAGTCGAACATGGAGTGGATTCAACAGATTGTCAATCAATAGGTGATAATCGACAACTGAAGCAAAGGAATTCACCAATGACGAAAGTGAATCCTGAGGTACAATCGTCAAACCTCTAGGCCTTTGTCATCAGAAAGTACTAATGCAGAACCATACTGTGATAAGGAAGGCAATAGATCCTCCAACAGATCATAAGAGTGACTAGGAACTGGGTAAAGGAAGGGAGACACAAGTGATAACAGATACGACAATGATGGGACCAGGATATAGATCAGAAATTGAGTTAAGTTCTTGAACAGTGAGCACGACACAGAGATGACCCAAGGAAGCTTATAACTTTATAGATATAACAACTAGACTTATCTGTCATGTAGGAGACATGATCAGATTCCCTAGGTAGAACTGATAAGAGGAGGAGTAATAAACTTGAAGTAATAGCTGAACTGAAAGTGAACACTGAGACATGGGTATCAGAAAAGATAGAGAGTGCTATGTTCAAGGATGACATGCTTCCACTAACTGAAAAACAAGAGAAAACTTCTTCCTTACCTTCCCTGTTAAATTTTAACGAATCTAGGAAATTCAACTCGGATCTCTCTTCATTTTTTAACAAGCTTGAAGAAAAGAGGGAATAATGCTTGATAGTGTCACTGATTCGTGGATTTAATGAGCCCAAACTAGTACATGCTCAGTTGGTGTTTTCACATTTAGAGAGTCTGAAAAATCCAAAGAAGACTCCAGGGGGGTGATTTTTCATACAATTTAGTCTCTTGAGGCCGAAAAAGTATAAAACATACCACAGAAGAACTCTCTTAGCTTCCAAATAAGCAAGGCACACCTTTTTCGTATTTAGTCAGGAAGGTCCAAAAAAGGTTAAATTACCACCTACCCAATGCTCCTTCAAAAGCAGCATATAACTTGAGTTTTACGAGTGTGAAGGAAGGCAAGATCACTCAGAAAGATCCATTTGATTACGAGAAATGGGGCTTACAATAGTAAACTTGATGATTTGTTCTTTAGGGTTTAACGAGCATGACAAAGACATAAAGTACACTCGAAATCTTTTTCATGTTTTGGTCCAGAGTACGAAAAAGAGAAAACTATGATCATACCGGGGGTTCCTTTTCCGTAAGTTTAGTCCCTCAGGTCCGGAAAAGTGATAAACCTATGCCTGGGAATACTCTTATCAATTCCATAGAAAAGAGAGTGTTCCTTTCTCATATTATTCCACATGTTTTGAGAAAGAGATAACCTACCACCAATGTGGATTCTCATTCACGTATTCTTAACGAGCCGGAACGGACAAGTTTACTTGGTAGTCAAGTCTATTTTGAGGAGTCAGACCTGGGCCTAAAGAAACTCAATATCTTTCCCGTGAAGTTTTAACGAGTCCAAAAATGTCAACTCGCAGCGTCCTTACTATTTTTAACGAGCTCGATGGGGGGCAGAAAGAATGCTCTAAATGCGAGGAGACGAGTGTCATAGGCAGGCGAAACTAGTTCCAAGCACAAGGAACAAACCTATGCATAATTTAAGGAAAGCGAGCAAATTAAATACACTCGGGGAAAGTCTCCTCAAGGTAAAGGGTGTCAAGTTGCAAAGGAAAAATGATACAAGGATTAGAGATGATGAGAACAAAGATGAGGGCTTATACAACGAGCTAAAAGCATGAAAGCCGGCATCAAGATCATAAGCGCGAGTAGGGCACATGCAAATGCAATCACAACTTGAACAACAAGACAAGGCCAGTAAACACTTGTGAATCCAACTAAAAATCCTGTCTCCAAGAAACAACAACATCAGAATCATATTCAGAAGAAAAGATCTGATTCAAGTCACTTTGGTAGAAACACATGTGGCTTTGCTATCTTCTACAAAATATGTAGTCAAGGCAGAATCAACGAAAGAGGACTCTATAGTGCCAAGGTCCGAGGGTTCATAATCAGTAAGATCAACCTCAGAAGGAGAGAAAAAATCAACAAGGGATTTAGAGTCTGCAGGAACAAACTCAGTATCACGAGAGTTGAAAAATTCATAAGAAAAAACAAACTCATCAGGATCACTGACTTTCTGTTCAAAGGAAGAGTCAAAAACTTGACAAGACAAACATAAGAAGAAAGGTCATGCTTACTAGGAAAATTAGGGTTAGACTTAGTCACAACTGGACCAACATCCAATAGAATATCAGACTGTATCAAAGACTCTAGGAAGACTTCATCCGAAGGAAGGAGAACATCCGAGATAGGACACATGTCTAAACTTTCAAATGGATCAACAGAGTGAAGAGCGGGATCCACAGTATGTATAGGATGACTCACTTGGTCAACTACTGGGACCAAGTCCTGAGAAGGTAAGCATGAAAACAGAGGCTGCTTCTTAGTAGCAATTGAACACAAAGGACATGAGGACACATAGCTCACCTACGGCGGGGTAGTGTCTATAGAAACACTAGGAATCAATAAAGGAAAAACCTGGTCTCTAGTTGGGTCAGGAGACGGATCAAGAAAATCCAACTGATCGATAGTGACAATTTCTTTGCCATGATTAAAGTACATCACACGAAATAATGTTGACACCACAGCTTGCATGGCATAGAAATAATCACGTCCAAGGAGCATATTAAAGTCCAAGGGGTCTTCTATCACCATGAAGTCAACTAAGACGGTCTTCCCACCCAAATTAACAGGTGTTTGAGCAAGAATTCCCAAGGCTATACAAGTTCTTCTATCAAACACTAGAAACTGACTAGCAGTCGACACAAGGCTGGGAAATCCCATGCCTCACCAAGCACGAGTAGACAAAATACTAACTGAGGCTCCTTCATCAACAATACAACTAGCAATCATGTGTGATTCAACTTTGACCTTTATCTGGAAAGGTGCATCAAAAGGAAGGTGTGGCTCAACTAGGCTATCCCAATCAAAGGAAGTAATCCGAGAGCTTGGTGGGGCTTGATCCGAAACGAGTTTAGTGCCTCGTTGTTCAGTAAGTTCTAAACTGGCAGTGAAGAAAATGTGACTAGTAGACACTTCACTCTCCAAAGGAAGAGTGGGATTGATCGATAATGAAATCGATTCAATCGCTTCATCAAAGTCACTCTCTATAGGGAGAGTGGGATTGACCAAAGATGACATTGGTTCAATCACATCAGGATCACTCTCTGGAAGAAGAGTGGAATCGACCAAATATGATATTGGTTCGACCACTTGATCAACCAAAGGTTGAGTAGGGTGTTGAGAAACTATAGGTTTTTGAAAAATGGGATGACCATGAAACCAAACTCTTCTTACCTCTTCAATAAAAGGGAATTTATAAGTAAGGTGGTCTCCCTCACAAATATTACAAGGAAACTTGGGCTTGTATTTTGAACGGGTATTCTTTTCAATAGTGTCAACATGACTCACAATGGATGATGAATTGTCTTCAGGATGAACTACATAGGTTGAGAGACCGCCCCGAGCATGGCTTGTAGAGGCTGAGAGACTGCCCCAAGCATGGCTTGCAGAGGCTGAGAGACTGCCCCCAGCATGGCTTGCAGAGGCTGAGAGATTGGGTCCAACATGACCTACAGAGGTTGAACGGGTGCCCCCTTGCTTATGTGTCTTCTTCCTATTTCTCCTTCTTTTACTCCTTTTAGACTGTCGGTTACTAGTATCAGTACTTTCACCGCATGAGGTAGAAGGAGGAGGAGAATCAACTACAGGTGAAGGGGAAGCCGTGTTTTGATGCCCTTGATATAAGGAGCTTACTTGAGAAGCATCAGGAGAATTCAGGATGGTTGGAGTGGAAAACAACCACACTGGTAGCCCTAGGGTGAATCTAGGTAGATTCAAGGTGGCCATCAAAGGAACACCAACATTCCCTGTGAGAGGAATAGTACAAGGAGTTCCCAGCATGGGGATCTCTTGGTTGGTGTTCAAACAGGGTTTAGCCATGGTTTCAAACTAGGAGGCAAAGACTAAGGTTGACAGGAAACCAAAATTACAAAGTGCGCACCTAAAGGCACACTAAGTATAGACAAACCACACAACACTCACTAAAAAAATTCCTAAAGTCAAATAGAAAAATAGGTATAAGATATGCTTTCCAGGAGAAAGTTGATAGACAGTTACTTGGTGTCCCTGTAGATGTTCTTAGGCACAAGCGGAGGAATCACCCATTGCCCTCCCACACCTTCTACCAGGTTTACCTTCCAAGCCCGTCCAAGGTCAACCAGAAATAGCCTTCTGGTGTACCTATGTATGAACCCTAGATGTCAAAGAAACTAAAGGCTACCTTAACTATATTGACAATCTGGGGGAACAGTCACAAGCCTAATTCGTATGCATGGGCAGGGTAGCTAATCCCGAAACTATGTCTAGGACAGAATCCCTAGATACATAAAAACCCTGGTTTACGTGTCGACAAGGAATCAGAGGGTTATCTCCTCAGTCCAAGCCTCCACGCGACCTCATGCTTAACTCCTGTTTGAGAGGAGCTTCCCAGATACAATCAACGTAGAAAAGGGTTTACTTAGTGACTGGCCAACTACGTCTGAAATTAAACACTTGTGGGGAGTTTAAACTCCCTATCCCACAAGTCTAGCCTGAGCTAGTTGGTGTATGACCCTATAAAATAAAACTTACTAATAATTTTTAAATTATATCGTTTATTTTAAGGGCTATTTTTTAATCAAAGGGTAAATGGTGTGAAACTTATGTGGTGTTTTGACTCAAAGTTGAAACAAAATGACTAAGCAAAGAGAAATGAAATGCAAAAAGCAAAAAGTATTCTCTTTTTCTTTTTCAAATAGAAACTTGAAACCCACAAAAGAACAAATTCTTTTTATTTTTTTTTAAAACAATGATATGCCATGCAATCTAGAATAAAAAACTAATCTACATGCATATAAAGCAAACATGTGTTTTTTTTCTTTTTCTTTTATAAATGCAAAAGAAAAACAGCCTATCAATTAATGTAGGCAAGTAATGTAAGCAAAGAAAATAGACAACTACTATGCACCTAAATGCACAATTTTTTAGTATGCTTGAATTAAACTAACTCTATAGAGTAAGCAAAGTGAAGTAAAACAGATTAATAAAACCAAAGATCTACCACCTAAGGAAGACTCGGAACCCTAGCTTGGGCAGACACAATGAATGGAAATCACTGAGATTAAACAAAGGCAAGTGAAAAACCAATACTATTCAGAGATAGAAAAGGGTAAAACAGTGTCTAGAACCCTGATCACTGATTCAGACAACCAACACTTGGACCTATAACCCAAATAGGAAAATCCACTCCAAATTGCAACAGAAAGACAATCCAACCAAAAGAACTCCAGGGCTTTACAAGAAAGTAGAAGGTGTGTCCCACAAGGTCATCAAACTCACGGTAGAGTGCTTATAAGGAAAACCAACCAGCAAACAGACTTTATAGAGGGATAGGGACAAGCAAACCCTAACCCAAAAAATCCAAATCTAAGGCTTGTACGCGACTGTATACAAGGGCAACCCGCGTACTGTACGTGACAATCCTAGAGAGAAACCTGCGTATGCAGGTCTCTGTACGCGACTGTATGTAAGAGAAACCCACGTACAGGTACAAAATTTTCTAATAAAAATAAAATTTTCAAGGTCTTCAAACACTATCCTAAGCATGAACCAAGACAAGACACCACACACAAACTCAAGGCAAAGACTAGGAAATGGTAAACAGAAATAATGCACAGCAGTCTGGGCTCCCCAACAGAGTCGCCAGTTCTGTTGTTCAGGAATAAACACCCTTATAACCAAGGGTCTGGGTTTACCAACGTACTATTAAAACTTGCAGACAATCAACTTTAAAGTACAGAAAGGAAATAGGAAGATATAATGGACTCACCTGATTAACGACGATTGATCCAAGCTTTGTCTTCTCCTGCTTCGCTCCTCTCCAAAGCTTTCAGTGATGCACCTCCTTCACCTGCAAAAATAAAATCCTCCAAGTACAATATTATACATGTACATATGACAAGTTAGACAAACAATATATAGAATGCTTAATCATAAATATTCATCAAACCATGATACATGAAAGAGAGTCAACACAAAGTTGGAAGAAGGATTCTCTTTATTAACAATAGTGAATAAGATAAGTGTAGAACCCAACGCCTGAAACAAGGACTCCTCTGCAACCAAAGGATTCTGAGTTCTGTTGCTCCAAAGACTTCTGAAGATATACCACCAGCATAACTTTGCTCTCCAAGTATGATTGATTAATGCCCTCCCCAAGGCCTCTATTTATACTTAGGAAAATAGAGCAGTTTCGAAGGTTGAGGAGGTTAATACAGTTAAGATAGTTAATGTTTAAGGCTTAACAAATCTCCATTAATCGTCTTTTATTATTTTTAATGTAAAATGGAGGCATACGTGAGTATTTATACTAGCAACCCGCGTATGACAGGCGAGTTGCTATAAGGGAAACTCGCGTACAGATCTGTACGTGGGTTGCAATGACAATACTCGCATACAGTATGCGGTATGCTGTGGAGATAGTCACGTATGTATGTGAGTTGCTGTGGAAAGAGTCGCGTACAACAATCAACATGTAAAAAGGTAAAAATTGAAATCTAGGTGGATAGTGAATGCATCTCATGTCATGCCAATCTATAGTGTTTTAGGCAACCTTCAATCCATAAGTGTCCTTTTTTGTGCCAACAAATGCAGTGTCGACACTCGGATGGAGAAGTGCCATTTGGGTTGATAATAAGAGGCATGGCTACATTATCGTGGTTGTGGACTATTTTACAAAATGGGCTAAGGCAATGGCCACATATGCCAAAGATGGTAAGAGTGCTGCACTATTATTATTTAACCATATCATTGTGAGATTCAGGATTCCTAGGGCCATTGTGACCGACCATGGGTCACATTTTCAAAACAATATGATGGCATAACTTAGTGTAAAATTAGGGTTTCGTCATGATAAATCTACACCATACTATCCTCAGGCCAATGGCCAGGTTGAGGCTATAAACAAAGTATTAAAAACAATGCTTCAACGGATGGTAGGGCAAGCCAAGTCAAATTGGCATTTACAACTTTTCTCTACACTCTGAACCTATAGGACTACTGTCAAAACTTCCACTGGTTTTACACCTTTCCAACTAGTATACGGAAGGGAAGCTACTCTCCCAATAGAGTGTTAAATCCCTTCTTTAAATCTTGCTATGGAACTATTTCCCAACACTACTATAGATGAAGAAATATTCATGTACCTAAACAAACTTGATGAAACTCGATGTGATGTTGCCTTAGCTAATGAGGCACATAAACGAAGAATGAAAGTCCAGTATGACAGGACTGTCCAACCCCATTCCTTCAACAAAGGAGATATGGTTTTGACTTATTACCAGAAGCATGACAAACTGGGGGCAGGAAAATTTGAGTCTATATGGCATGGCCCTATTGGCAAGCAACAACTCTTCTCAATTTTATTGCTATATTACAAAATAAATTGATCATATATTTTCTTTAATTTATTATTAAAGAGTGCCTTCAGAATCTTTGATTCTGAAGGTACTCTCAATAAAGGAAGAGTTAGAGGTCAAGATGGTAGTTTAGGAAACACTTTGAATTAAGCTAGTTCTTTCATTTTTGCAGTTGTTATAGTCATTCTCATTATTCCATGATCATATATTATCAATATAAATGGATTGCTGCTTTACACTATTTGGTAAGAAAGAATTAGCTTGTGATTCATAACCCTTGTATTTATTAAAATTTCTTTTAAATAGTTGGCTTCGAATATTTGACATAGTGTTATTTATCAAACATTAATGTTCAAACATATATGTTAAGGTTAGCTAATTTTTATTATATCAAAACCTTTATATGTTTGTTGAACATTTTTTTATCATTACAAACTCCTATAACTTATGTCTTATATAATGTGTAAATAAATAAAATTATCCTTATATATACTTATAATAGAAATATCTTGCCTTTATTTTTATTTTTTCAAATCTTGATTAAAATCCTTTATATTATGCTTTTAATGATAAATCAAAATTGATTCTGATCTAAAGGGTTGGTTTGGTGTGATGTTTTCTAATCAACATTTATATGGTTTATGAATTCCTTGTGTTAATTTTAATGACCATCTAATTGATATTCCAAGTTAATATTATTGATGGACTTATATGGGAAAGATTTAGTTGTTGTTATTATTGATGATATCGTTGATACACCATAATCATTTTTAAGAATGTGGTTTCCTCTTGCTTATATTGATGTTACATCTAACCTCCATGTATTAGACTTATCATAGCAAAGGTTAAGAGCTGGAAGGGAATGACTACGACACGAACCTATACATCCTTACACCTATTAATTTTTACACCACGAATTGACAAGAACTTCAATGCAAAATCATTATTTATCATATGGTGATTTCTGTCAATTTTTTGGTCATCATTCTAGCATTGGGATTAAATACGAAATCTCATAATCAGACACATGTAAGGTAGTGTGTTAATTTTGTCGTTTCAGATTGATTCTCACAAATCTTTGAAAATCAAACACGTACAGGGTTATCATTTTCAAATCTTAATTTTTATGATTTTAACCTTGAATTCATTTCGTTGGGAAAACAAATCCTGAAATCAGGTAATGGTTGCAGAAAAGCATTGCATAATGATTTGGTTATCTTGGTGGTCTCGTTTTTCGAAGAAATTGAATTTTGGAACTAGTTTCCATTATTATTGAAACTATGGTTACTAAAATTAGATTTAGGGTTTTAGTTCTTGTTTCAGATGAATTGGGCTATGATGTGATATTTTACACTATGCCATTCACATGGATTCCAATACCATTTGTATTCACGCATCCCTTCATCCCGAACCCTAATCGAAATCTTTGCAAAGTGGAAATGGCACCTCTTAATCACTTTGAGATTTCAGGCCCTGAGTTGGTTGAATCAAACCTAGAAGCAGCCGCATTGTTTGAGAAGATAGGCTGGGGTTCATTTTTTAAAGGTTTTAGCGGTCATCATGTAGAAATAACTAGACAATTCGCTTTGTCACTGAAGGATGATATAGCTCAAATTGGGGATTTTCAGCTGGTTTTGAATGAGGATATGATTACTAAAGCTACTAACCTTCCTCAAGTTGGTGAGCATTGGTTCAAAGGTCAGAAGGTCAATAAGAAGAGGTGTGAAATGTTTCTCTTACCATTACTAGAGGGTTCGTATCTTGGAAGAGGCGTTTCTGTTAAATTTCTGAAACCACAATGGAAATCCTATTTTGAGATTTTAATCAGGTATGTTACCCGCGATGGCCACTACTCTCATATACATTACTATCATTTATGATTTTTGATGGCCTTGAAAGGTAGCAAAATCAGTTTGCCTTTCTTTCTGCTTCAGAGTCTTAGGAAAATGGCACATGCTATACAGACCATTATTGGAGATATAGAACAAAGTCTATTTCATCATGGTCTTCTTAAGATTTTATTTCAATACCAGTTAAATCGCATTGGTAGATCTTGGGATGAATTTTTGAATGCAAATAGTTTTGGATTAACCCAGTACTGGCCTACTCTGCGTCCAAAAACCCGTAGAAAACGTAAACATTTTCCTCAAACTAAAGCCATTTCTAAGTCAAAATATGTTGAAACATCTAAATTTAGAATGCCAATAGAGGATAGTCTAGGGCATACAGCTACAATAGAAACCCTTCCTTTAAATTTTGAAGCTCCTGTAGTCTCAGATTTATACGACGATCTTCATACTGTATCTTCGAATGCAAGGGAAAAATTGAAATTGTTAAACAAAGGAAAGGTAAAATTCAATGGTGAATCGAATTTATCAGAATTCCCCATTACAGGGACAGGTTTACGCAGAATTACTAGAAGCATGAAATCTTCCACTCCAAAAGCACTAGTTCATGCCCAAGATTTGCCATTTATCGAAATTTTAAGTGAGGAAGAGGATTATGGTTCAGTAGAAGTATCATCATAGGAGTGTGAAGAAAAAATGGATAATCCTGTTGTATCTTTGAATAATGATTGTAATGAAAATCAATCGTCGGTTCTGCCAAATGATACATAAATCTTAATAGGATCTGCCTTGGATAACGATTCTTCATCAAAGTAGACGCTGAGGAGTACCATGAAAACTATAAAATTAAAAAAACAAATTGAACAACTAAAAGGAAAACTGAAAAAAGCTGAATCAAATTCCATTGTATTGAAGGATGAAGTGCAGAACTTAAGGAATGAGTTATTAACTTGGATAAACTGTTGGCGGGATTTGCAGGAGAAGGAGATGTTAAAAACTTTGAAAAAATCCTAGATTATTGCTAATAGGAAGTTTTTGAAACAAGAAGAGCAACAGAAAATGGAAAGTATAAAGTTAAAGGCTAAATTGTCTGAAGCTCGTCGAGCTATCAAACTTAGAAGTGCACCTTAAAATTGTTATTACGGATGAGTTTTTGGATAATAAAACAAGTAATTGGCATGCCCACATAATCTTAGATTCTGTAGGCATTGCATATCATTTAATTTAAATTGTTATTTCAGTTTTGATATTTATGATAAAACTCATGCATGGTTAATTGATTTTGCAAGTGTCATATGGATCCTCGATTTTGATGGTGTTCTTTCCGTTTATTTTGCCAGCAAATGATGAACTCAGTTCAAGTTTGAATGATCTAGATGCCAGATATCAAACAACAAATGCTATATGGACAAGTTGACATTCATAGATGAGAAAGCAGTTATCAATTTGACAGTTCAGATGCCAGGTGCACTAGTGAAGAGGATGATAATTAATGTCCCAGATTCTAGATGTTCGATGATTTAGGCTCAATAGTTTATTTTTAATTAGAGTTACATAGAAATAGGAGGCAATTATTGGTCCTTCTTATAAAACTATGAAAGACTGATTATAGAGGGGTCGATGGAGTATTGAAGGAAAAGACTTATCAAAAATATCATTATAGTGTCTAGTTTTAATTTCTTTAGTGAAGTTTTACCTTCGTGCAGGATTGTGACTAGGGTTCTCAAACTGGTACCACTTCTTGTTACTATTTTGAAAACTTAATATATACATATTTCGATATACGGTTTTCTCACCATATATCTTTATGCAATTGTACTGTGATATGATTGTATTTATCATCTGAAATTATACTCTGTTTGCACAATATTGATGTTTGATTCAGAATATTATTGAGTTTGGTTAATTGATATTTGCATTGATAATTGAGATTTGGTAATATATATTTCATATTTATTCTTGATTTCATTTGTATTTTCTACAATGTTTTCATGAATGAATAAAATCCTGTTATTCAAATATTCGGTATCGAATATTAATTATTGATTAGGAGAGCATCATAGAATAAATTATAGTAGTTCTCTATTTTTGTTCTGTCATTGTGCATATTCAACAAAGGGATTTTAGGATAATAATTTAAATATTTTCATTTAAATTATTATTACTTACCTCTTTGTTAATTTAAATCATTAATTAATAATTGATTTAATTTTCCAAGTTGCTCTCAGCTGAGATAGGATAGCTAGTTGATTTTTTTATTTCTTAGTTTAGTCTATTTCAATAGCTATTAAATAGAATTAGATTAGTTTGATCAAATTTAAAATAGTTTTTTTAGTTAAAATATTTAAAACAAAACCCTAAAACTGGAGACTTTCCTTAAGAAAGCATTTTAGGATAACTTAGACTTAGGAAACTAACTCTAGAGTTCATTTTAAGTAGTAATAGAATTAGGATAAATTTTTACTGAATTTTTAAGTTCTCCTTAAGAGAATAAATTCAGTTGATAGCAGGACCATAACCTGCGAGATTTTACCATTTCAAACACACCGGAAGCTGCATTAAGCAACTTGTGTGGGTATAATCTCGTTAAGTTGGCCAATTCAGAAAATTTGGCCAACAAGGCCCTATATTGTCAGTCATGTTCTAGAGAAGGGGGCATATGAATTGGTTGATTATGACAGGATACCTTTGGGAGAGCCCCAAAATGGGATTTACCTCAAAATATACTATGCCTAGGTCATCTAGCATAGGGTCTTTGTATATATTGTTTGTATTTTGCTGTGTGTCTTAAGCTTTGAGAGATGTGTCTTTTGTGTGATTTAAAATGTGTTTTTTCATAAAACCCTACTTATGCATGTCTTTTTCCTGATGGACAGATGACTTCCATCATTGGTTTTGCAAATGGTGCTCATTGATATACACTTAACCTTGCATCAACAGCTTGGGTACTGTACTCTCCTACAAGTGAGCTGGTGATTTCAAGGGGTATTCTTTTAGGTCCATCCACCAACAATCTGGCGGAGTATCAAGCCATGATCGGATTGTTGACGGAATCCCTAGCTAATTATGTAAGGGAAATTAGGGTTTACCTAGACTCTGAAATAGTTGTTCAACGGCTTAATCGAGTCTACACCATTAGAAATCCCATGCTTCTCTATACTTTTCAGAGAGTTAGGTTGTTAGAGAGGTCTTTTGAGCAAGTTACATATCAACACATTCCCACACATTTAAATGTTGTGGCAGATTCCCTAGCTAACTATGTATTGGATTTGCATATTACTCATACTTAAAAGTCCATTTGAAACATAAAAAACACATGTAAATTCATAAGTATATAAAGCATCCCACACATCACATTTTCCACACACAACTGTAAATGTTATAGCTGATTTTACCCCACATGGTGAATCACATTTTTATGGCCTTTCCTGTCCCTCTACAGACTCCTTAGACCCCATGGACCATTTTTTTTCATTTGATGTTTCCAAGATCATCCCTAAAAACATGCAAAAATTGCCATACGCGACATTTAAACCCTTTCTCGCATATATACGCGGGTTTGACCCCTAAAACCGCGTACATCGGGATGTGTGCAAAAGGCCAAATTCTTTTGGAGTTTTCCTTGATGTGGATCCAACTCACTTGTCTCCTGGCCTTCCATATGCCTTGATATCGCTCAGATTCGACCTTTCATTACCCCATTGAAGAGCTATATAAGGAACCCTTTAAATACATTGAAGGCATGAGGAATAGAGAGCAAGAGAACTATAGTCCATTGTTGCCGAAGCTTATACTTGAGTCTGCATCCCTTTGTCCCTTGGAGCACTTTTGTGTTCTTCCCAATCTTTCCCTTTACTTGTGAGATTGTTATCGAAAGATGGAGGATTGAAGTGGTGGAGGCCCAAGTGGGGGACTCGGTTTCTCCGATTCGTAGATGTGCCGATAGAGGTTGTCTCTATTGTAATCTCTATTTTATATTAATAGAAATATCTTTTCCTGTCCAATAATGTGTATTTGAATGAATATTTGATCCATGGATGATTTCAAATGCTTATATGTTATTGATTATATATGCTAGAGTAGGTCTAACACAATTATATATAGCATGATTGTCTTGTTTATTGAATGTTAAGGAATCAATATATCAATTCAAGCTGGAGTTGGAAAGCTCAACGGGGATCTACATCAACTGTCCGGAATAAGGTACGAATTGAGATCCTTTAGTGTTAGATATTTGGTTTCTCTTGCATACAGGAAAGGATTGATTTCTGGAGTCAAGTTGTCTGTTGTGGTACCCCAAGCCATAGGAATTTCTCTCTGTAACAGAATTGGTGACTCTGTTGGGGACGTTCCTTGTTTTTCTTTGGGGTTTGGGGGTACAATGTGCTTGATATTCTTGACTTTCTCTTTGTTTCTCCTTTTTTCTGTGTTGCATTTTATAGTATGTTCATCCATTGACACTCCCCTTTATTGGTTTGACCCTTGGCCTGCTTTTTACCACTGTCTTCTCTGTATACGCAGGATTTTGTCCAAAATTCATGTACATACCCGGAGTTTTGGCCAAAAGTCATGTATACACACAGGTTTTTGGCTAAAATCCGAGTATACATGTAGCTTTTTGGCCAAAAGTCGCGTATATATGCAGTTTTTCTTTAAACAGTCGCGTACATCCTTCCTTTTGGTGAGTTTGATGTTGTGGGAAGTTGTTGGGTGGGTTGTGAGTGTGGTTGGGTCTTCCTTGGGTCTGATGTTGTCTGTTGGATGCTTCTTTTGTGACCAGAGACCCCTTTTTCATTGATTTTTCTTTGAAAGTAGTTTTATTCATTTATACTTTTTGTTTTTCCATTAGTGCATTACTTTTGTTTTGTCTCGGTGTCTTGTTGGGATTTTGTTTTATACTTGCTGCAGAGACTGAGAATTTTAGATGATTTTTATTTCATTTTTTATTATTTTATATTGAAAAATACAAGGTAGTTGCATTTTTTGCATATGGATTTGAGGAGGTTCTTGCATTGGATTGCTTGGATGAGAGTTGTGTTTAGGCTTTCATATAGGAAGGATTGCATT
Organism: Pseudotsuga menziesii; assembly: GCA_001517045.1. Taxonomy (NCBI): domain Eukaryota; kingdom Viridiplantae; phylum Streptophyta; class Pinopsida; order Pinales; family Pinaceae; genus Pseudotsuga; species Pseudotsuga menziesii. Next base: position 133,155 of record LPNX011003032.1, read on the forward strand.
AGCATTCAAAAAGGAATATATATTTATGCATATCATGTAGTGGCATACCCTATTTTTCATTTGACAAAGATTGCACTTAGAATTGTTTGTTATGGTGTGCATATTTACTTCACTGCTGAGTCATAACTTCATTAGTTTCACGACCATTTCCCTTTGAATAATTATAGCCATTAAAATCAACGCTTAATTAAAATGAACTACACATTTTTCTTTTATAGGGTTCATCAACAAGAATAGGTTTTAGGGTCTTGGAATAGTTCATTGCAAGTTAATTCTCCAAGACCACTAAATGAAACATGTATGTGTCTGTCTAGGTGAGATAGTGAATTCCTTGATATAATTAGTGTTTCTCATGATCCTCCTCTTACAAGGGAGTTAAGCACGAGGCAGTGTGAGCGGTTATGATTGGGATGACCCCTGGTTGTAACTGAGTAGCATTGGAGATATTTCCAGGATTGTATTCGTATCTAGGGGATCTTTCGATAGTTTCGGACTTTGCTACCCTACCCATACGGTCAATCCCACTTGCGACTATATTCCTGAGCATTGATTATATTGAGGTGACCTTAGTTTCCTTACCTAGGTTATCGAGGGGGTACTTGCAGAGGTTATTCTGTGAGTGTTCTGGCTAGGTAGAGGTCAGACAACACAGTCTCTTTATGCATTGAAGATGAGGGCCACTATAATTGGTTACATACCTCTGCTTGTAGTGTATGGGAGTTTAGAGCCTCTCCTACGCGAGACATACCTGCTGCATTCGGGAGCTCACATATCATCCGCTTGGTTTGCTTGTATTTTGGCTGTAGATTTTCATAGGAGTGTGCTTGTTGTCTGCTAGTTGGCCTATGGGATCACAGTTACTTGAGTATATTTATTCTCTCTTGACAAGTCCTTTTATTTTCGGCATGCCTGGTATCCTATCACTCGTCCTTGGTCCTAGTGCGGACCCTGGTGTCAGACTTGGGGGCATCATAGCCCCTTACCCTGCTCATAGATTTGGGAGTGGTCACATTCTACCCTCTACTCCATTTTTGGAGGATGTTGACTCCCTTCTCTCAGTCTTTACACTAGTGGTCACCCTCACGGGGGTGGTAGTGGATGCGTGAACATTGGGTCTATACCTTACTTTCCTTTTTATGTCCCATCATTCACTACGTTGTTTCCTTTGGGTTCAGTTGCCATGATCATTCCTCCCTATATCCTATAGTTTGGATTCTTTATTGACTATTTTGGGTTGTTTTGGACTAATATGGTTGTCATGTAGGGTCTAGTTTTTGTACACTCTCTCCAAGGTTTTGACCCGTTCGTTCCTATCACAGGTATCATGTCTAAATTGGCATATAGGTTAGGATTTCACATCCACTTGCATTTTGCATGACCTTATGACTGTTTCATTCTAACCTTAGGTATGAACCCATTCCATGGTATCATGGAACCTTCATGTTTTTGTTAGAAGTGGTACTATGTGAATGGTAGAGCTTTCCTATACATGGGTGTCCTAGTTAGCTCCCCTTTGCATTTGGTGCCCATGTTGTGAGTCCTCTCTTAGGTCCGTGAGTCCTTTGTATAGTACCACCATGACTTTGAGCAAGAGATTCATACTCCTCTTGACCTTTATGCTGGCCATTTCCCAGGGAATCCCTTGTATATGTCAAGTTGTAATTGCATTATCATGAGTTTTGCTTGCCTTATTGAGCCTTATGCCGGCTTCCCTGACTTTGAGTATTAGCCATATAACCCGAGCTTGTCTCATGTCTAGCCACGTAGAGCCATTTTATATATCTTTTGTAGCTTGATTCCCCATTTTTACCATGAGGGGAATTTCCCCCGAGTGTCGTTATCCTACACATGTATCCTTGCATTGAGCATAGGTATGTTCCACTGCTTGGAACTAGTTTGTTTGTCCCTTGACACTATTCTAATCCTAGTATGTAACTTTAAAGCAATTTTATTCTTTTTCAAGCTTTTCAAATCTTTGAAAATGTCCAAAAAAATTAAAAAACCAAAAATTTGGACAAGAAAAGATGTTATCTTTGGCAGCAGTCGAGTCGTGTCGCCTTCGAATAGAGCACTGTATATCACATCCGTTGGTTGGGTTAATAGTTTGACTTTAGGAGTTGTACTCATTTATCTAAGTTTATCTCCACCGAATGGTTAAGCTTCCAGTCCCTATGGAGCATTTGTCAATGCCTCCTGTGTCGTAGAGATGTCCCAATTTTGCATATCGAGTCTATGCTTCCTTCATTCATACACCAGTCGCCTTTATGCTCTTGCTCGAATGAAGTTGAAACCTGAGTCGGCCATTCCTCAGTTATCTTGACTTTGCATGTCAGCCATTCCTGTTACAGTTACTGGTTCGTGCACCTTATGATCGAATCCTTCCACATTATACAGCTTTGTTGAGTACCTCATGTTGGATGATGGGGGATGCCTTAATGCCCACCTTCTAGCGAATTTCATCCCATCGACTTTAGATCATTTATTCTGGGATAGGAATCTAGAGTCATTTTTTAGTGCCTTAAGACTTGCAATCATCAGTGGCAGGTTCTCTCGCCATCGACAGTTTTTTGGGAATACATCAATGTCCCTAGATCGATGGATTCTCTCAAGTGTTCGATCTCAACACATTTATTCACACTTGTTAGTTTTCACTCTAGTACCTTGATTCCCATTTTCATTATCGGTGGGTGATCTCCCGTCTGTTAATGGTATACATATATGATCAGTAATCAGACAATGGACTACTATGTTCAACCTCGACACCTCTATTCACATAGTATGACATGTACTCGTAGCAGATTGTGTAGAAGGCCTTCCAGACTGGTGGCATCTCTTATATTCTACCTCCATGATCATGCCAGTGTTCATGATATTTCAGTTCTAGTGACTTGATTCCAGTATATGTCAAACATTTCCAGCCATTGTGGAGATCTTGATCCATTATATATCTCCATTCTTCATGGAGATCATGATCCTTTGTATATCTTCATCATGGAGATTCTGATCTAGTTATAGTGTACGTGGGGATGACCACATATGTCATATTGTATCATGCCTATTCATGTCCATTGTACTCTTATGTATCCTGGACTACTATATGTATATGTAGTTATGTGCAGAGTTGTATCATTGTATAGTGCTGATTGGATGGCTGGCTCTTCCATTGGATTCTTCAACACTTCACTTTTGGGATGGACTTATAATGTATTTTTGCCATCGTATGACCCCTCTGAGCTCACACATTAGGGAGCATCTGTTATAGCTGATTTTACCCCACATGGTGAATCACATTTTTATGGCCTTCCCTATCCCTCTGCAGACTCCTTAGACCCCATGGACCATTTTTGTTCCTTTAATGTTTCCAAGATCATCCCTAAAAACATGCAAAAATTGCCATATGCAACTTTTAAACCCTTTCTCACATATATACACAGGTTTGACCCCTAAAACCATGTACATCGGGATGTGTGTAAAAGGCCAAATTCTTTTGGAGTTTTCCTTGATGTGGATCCAGCTCACTTGTCTCTTGGCCTTCCATATGCCTTGAGATCACTCGGATTCAACCATTCATTACCCCATTGAAGAGCTATATAAGCAACCCTTTGGATACATTGAAGGCATGAGGAATTGAGAGCAAGAGAACTATAGTCCATTGTTGCCGGAGCTTATACTTGAGTCTGCATCCCTTTGTCCCTTGGAGCACTTTTTTGTTCTTCCCAAGCTTTCCCTTTGCTTGTGAGCTTTCTATCAAGAGATGGAACATTAAAGTGGTGGAGGCCCAAGTGGGAGACTTGGTTTCTCCGATTCACAGACGTGCCGACAAAGGTTGTCTCTATTGTAATCTCTATTTTATATTGATAGAAATATATTTTCCTGTCCAATAATGTGTATTTGAATGAATATTTGATCCATGGATGATTTCAAATGCTTATATG
>LPNX011003045.1:1321-13079 GCA_001517045.1 Pseudotsuga menziesii
TGATGATGACCAGGACTGAGGGTGGGGGGTGAACACTGGTGGGCCTCCTTGCGGAGTGAATGAATGGTGGAAAAATAACGAAACATTTGCAGTATGACAGGAGTGGATAGCTCATGTAAAAGTGTGAAATAATCTGATGACGGCCGATGTGGCACGCAAATTGATGCGGCAAGGTGTAGGGACGCACTGTTGTAATTGTACCAAGTGAGAGCGAGAAATGATCTTAAGCATCATCACGAGCTCAGAAAAATGAATCCGGCGATATAAAAAGTGTTAAAAACGGAGAGCGGCCCAAGTGGCACGCAAACCGAGGCAACTATTGGTGTCTAAAAAATGGGCAAAAAATGATGTAGTCAAAAAGATGCAACGAGGTGACCATTGGGATGATCTCGTCGTGCTGATTCCAATGGTGGAAACGGTTCGGACAACGGACTCCGTATGGGTCCAGAATGGTCAAAACAAGAACAAAGTCAACAGACTATAAATAGTAAGTGGGCCCAACATGACACGTCATTTGTACTATTCGAGGTTGATTCGTGATCGGAGTGAACCAGAGCTGACGTGTGATTTTTTGGACGATCCGACCAGCGGATTCGATATTCGGGAGAGCCAGGTATTCCGTTAAACTTTCCCCTGTTTTGTTTTTTTTGGGTTGGGAGGGTTGGTGGGCCCCCAGGGGAGGATGTTGTACGGTCCACAGGGGTGGACCGCGGGTTTAGTGGTCAAAACCGTGGTCTCCGACCGTGAGTTTTGACCAGGACAGCCGCGGTCAGAGACCGCGACTGTTCGGCTTGACAGCCGCGGTCTGGACCGCGACTATTGGGCTTGACAGCCGCGGTCTGGACCGCGACTGTTGGGCTTGACAACCGCGGTCTGGACCGCGACTGTTGGGCTTGACAGCCACGGTCTGGACCACGACTGTCGGGCTTGACAGCCGCGGTCTAGACCGTGACTGTCGGACTTGACAGCCGCGGTCTGGACCGCGATTGTTCTGGGTTATGGATGGGTGGGCAGGTCTGTTATTTGGACATGAGCCTAATGAGACTTCTTTGTGTGATTTGCAGGATGCCATGGGTGATATGGTGGGAGAGGCAGATGCCAGAGGACCTAGTGACTGCCATCCGAGAGGACCGTCGGGTGTGGTCCATGTTGGGGCTCTTCGGACTGCTGAAGTTCGCTGAGATCCCGATGATATGGTCAGCAGGGTTACTGCTGAACTGCTTGATTGATTTCTGGGAGCCCGAGACACAGGAGTTTCGGGTGCAGGGAGAGAGGGTGGACCTCACCCTGATTGATGTTTATTTCTTGACGGGGTTACCCTGCCTGGGGAGGGTAGCAGATACACAGCCGCGGGTCTCCGCGGATCTGGATATAGATGACTTGGCAGTGCGGTTCTGCAGGGCAGACGCGAGGGTGCATAGGAATGCACTCCGGATTCAGGACTTACGGGAGCCAGCAGTACGTGCGATGGCAGCCTGTGTGGTACGGATTTTGGGATCCCAGTCACCTAAGAAGGTGTCTGGGGGTCAGATACAGATCGTAGAGCCAGTACTGGCTGGGACTTACTTTGCGTGGGGCCAGATGTTCCTGACCTACGTGCAGCGACAACTGACCGCAGCGAAGGAAGCTGGCAAGGGATTCTATTTTGGTTCCTTTCTAGTTGCATTCTTCAGAGAGGGAGGCTTGAGGGAGCCTCGAATGATACGGTGGGGAGAGATGATGCATCATCATGGCGGCGGGGACGTTGGGCGGTATTTTACTCGGGAGCTGTATATGCAGTGGCTCCAGCTACCACTGGCGCTGGAGGATTATCCCTACAGAGACATGGACTTCACAGGGGATCCAGATGCGCCACGACCACCAGGAGAGGCATGGGGTCCAGATGGTATGTATGATTTAATTGTATTGTCCAGTTTTTATGTTATATATGATATATGGTTGATATATTGTGACTGACAACTGGGTGTTTGTAGATGTGGGTCCGAGGCCGCCGCCAGATCATGTGCCCCGTAGAGGGGTTGTGGCCATTCCAGCTTTGCCTGGGCGGGGAGCGGGTCGTCTCCCAGACCCTGAGGGGACACTGCAGGCCTTACGGGTGCTATTAGATCGGATACTGGAGGGAGTGACTGACCGGGGGTGGCGAGACTTAGATCCTGCTGTGATCCGGGATTGCTTGGAGGCACCGCGCGACTTTAGAGCGATTGCGATCCGTGTAGCTCTATTGGCAAACTGGGCACGGACTCAGGGGCCTAGGCGAGATGAGGACTCGCCGGTGGAGGAGCTGGGGGAGGAGTCCGAGGCTACTGACACGGATAGTGATCCAGGGTATGATTCCCATTAGGGAGAGCAGGGGACTCTCCCCGATTTTTTGTAGCTACGGCTTGTAGTATATGAGGCTTGATGGATGTATATGCATTTTTTGTATAGCTGAGTACAGGGGTACTCAGGACATGTATAGTCTTGTAACATGTATTTTTTGGATATGTATATATTTATGCACGTGGATGCACTTTTTGTTGTGATATTGGCTTGGTTGTACGCACAAGGATGTGCTTGATGATGTTTGATGTGTTTGTATTGCACATGGATGCAAGTAGTCTAGGGTGTTGGGCACGTGGATGCCCCCTGCGTATTTTATGTGATGCAGTATGATGTATGTGTGATTAGGCACGTGGATGCCCTATGGATATTTATGGTTTATGTGTATGGATGCAAATGTTGATGTAATGCAGTCTTTTTAGTTTTTTATATATATACGTGGATGAGATGCATGATGGAGGTGTTACATGGTATGATTGATATGCCGATCGAGGATATTATTGGCCATTTGATCTACAACACTATTTTGAGCTCTTGGGACATGTGTGAATGTAATGGATTCAAACTGTCGGCTAAGTTGTTTTGTACGCAGGAATTTTTCTAAAGAGGCAAGGATCGCGCACCTGGTAGCAGTTGTTGAGCTGGGAGACAAGTAGCTGGGAGTCTAAGAACACCTGAAGGTGACGTATGCCCATCTGGAGGGCAGCAGTCAGGAGACCGGTCACAGCATCATACTCTGCCTGGTTATTGGTCTGCTACCCTGCCCTGCTATTCCTTTAGGGAACCAAAATCCCCTAGTATTTTTTGACACGGTCACAACCAGATTATCAGAAGGCCTCTCCCTTAGGAGGGTTGAAGTCGTGAGATTGGTTCCGGAGGTCTGAGTGGAATACCGAACTCCATTCAGTAACTGAAGGGCTACCTTTCACAGTTCTCGGAATATCCCTGTATAGGGAATATTGCGGTTAAAGGAACAAGCGGAAGATTTACCTTTCTGGATGTGTCATGAACGAGGTATCTTAGTTACCATTTTTCTAGGATTTGACTACCCGGTGTCCCTCCCGGTAGGGGGATAATTTAGCCACTTGGCTTTCCTATCCATATTGTCTGACTTGGATTTCATAACCTTGCAGAGGATATGTCTAGTTGAGTCATAATACTACTAGTTAGGTGTTTGCATGCTCCCTTATCTCCTTTTGGTCTAGTGAGTCCACCATTTTCTATTTTTAGCAAACCTATTTCTTGTTGGTATTCTGACCATTTTTTGGTGACGCTCCGCCTATTGTAGCACGCTGTTACAGTGGGTGTTTTGAGTTATTTTTTTGGCCTGAGCGCCGTATTTTTTGAGCTCTCCTTCTGCACGCTCGGTTGCATTAGGGTTTTTTGAGCTGATTTGTAATTCCCTCAACCCACAGAGGTTTGACATCATTTATCACCATTGCTTCCCCAAGACATTCTCGGCACCTCAGAGGCGAGCCCCCACAGCACGGATCACTTGATACCACTCATCGTAGATCTCGAGCCTTGTCACTGGACTCCACTCGTCAGCGGCATAGGACTCCGTCACCAGATTCTGACACCCCTTATTTTACCTCAGACTCGGAGCCTGAATCCGAGAACACCCTTTACACTACCCCTACTAGCCCCATGGCTGGCATGAATCCCACTCCCTTCATAGGAGGGACCGTTGGTGGCACATCCACCACTACACCAGTTATCACACCTATCATGGGTATGCCCTCCACGGGAGGCCCCTCTACTGTTCCCCTCACAATACCGATTCCCGCAGTGGGAATACCTATACCCACTCCATTAGTGACTCATACCACCATTGGTGGGGTAGGTCCGACCTCCACCACCTTAGTTCCCCCATTTGGGGGAAACATCCCTCATATCACCCCTCCACTTGGGGGCATGGGCCCCAACTTGATCCAACCCACCTCCGTGTCACACCCTCCATCCAGTTTTCCATACATGGCTAGCCTCAACCTACCTGACCTAGCTAGATTAACCAACGACCCCATCCGACACAACCCTGCGTGGCCCCCCATGCCTACCAATATCCCCTCTGACATCCCTAAGTTTGAGGGTAAGGCAGGTGAGGACCCACAAAACCATATCATGTCCTTCCATCTATGGTGTTCCTCAAATTCCATAGTAGACGACCCCATTTGCCTCCGTTTATTACAGCGCACTTTCACTGGCTCTGCTGCCAAATGGTATATCGAGCTGCCCCATGGAACCCATGCCACCTTTACGTCCCTGGCCTCGACCTTCCTACAGTTCTTCCAGTTACCTGTCCGCTATGATGCGAGCGTGGAGATCCTCCTATCTTGCCGGCAGAACACGGCTACCCATATCACAGACCACATTCATGAATGGCGGCGACGCCGTAGCCTATGCAAAATCAAGTTAGATGACCGGATCTTCCTCGATTGGTTCCTCAAATCCCTCCTTCCGCTCATTGCTAAGGATGTGGCAGCCGAAAGACCCCAGTCGGAGGAAGAGGCTATCCTTAAAGCCCAGCAGTTCGATCTTATTTACGCCCAGTCGGGTTATCTTTATACCATCATACCTTACGCCCCTCGCGGTGATCCCTCCCAGCACGATACGCCGGGGGCATCCCACACTGCCGACGTCATCATTGGCCGTCTCTCTTCGCAGCCTCAGCCATTTTCCATAGCCCGTCCTACCCTTGGCCTTGAACCTTCGTGGGCTATAACACAGTCCGGAGCAACCAACTCGTATGCTCAAATACCACATCAACACCATTCCCATGGACCCTCATGTCCACCTCAGTGTTTTGGTAATATGACTCCCGCTTACACCCCCCCGGTCGCACCTCAGCCCTACTATCACCAGAAGGCTGCACCAGCTTCTGCGCCGTCACCAGTTCAATCTCATTATTACCAACCACAGCCAGCCCCTGCGGCGAACCCACAACCCGCTCCACAGCACTACCAACAACCTCCTCAAGTAGCTGCACCAGTGCAGCGTCCACCTCCATATTATCCACTGCAGCCCGCTCCCGCACCTGCGCAAACTCAGAATCCACATACTACCCAAGGGTAGGTTTACGCCCAAGAAAACCTGCCGCTAAACCAGAAAAATCAACGCAACCAGGGCCAACAAAACCGCGGCAGAGGCCGCAACCGTGGGAACAACCAACAGACCGAGCAAGCTAGTCAACACCCTAATCCCCCCGCTAACCATAACGCGGCCCCTACCAACCAAAACCCTGATCGCCCGCCCAAACAGGCTAAAAACCCTAATTTGCGAACCAACTATCCTTGTTCTGTTTGCGGGGTCTATGGCCACTACACACATTTTTGTCCACTTATGGAGCAAGTTCAACAACTTTTGGCTGCTGATAGACTACGCCAAGGACAGGCGCCTCCTTAAGCACCACCCAATCCCCCACAACCTCAGCAGCCACCTTTGGTGCTACAAAACCCCTTACCAAACCAAGGCTTAGTGCACACTGAACCATTGGCTCCACCTCCAGCTAATGCGCCCATCCAACAAATCACTTACGTGGCTCCTGATCCACCCATATTTGACTCAGGTACCCACCATCTGTTGATGATGTCCTCCGATGAGGTCAACCTCCAGACTCGGCGGAACCAATATGGCTCCACCCCGGAAGTCCCTCCCGCCAATAACCCCGCTAACACTCATCCCACTGATCAAGCATTACGTATACCTCCACCTCCACTAGATGGAGCTCCCAAAACAGCCCGTTTCCCACTTCGCCGTATCAACAACAACCCCAATGTGCGGGATGCGTCTAACTACAACATTGTCGATGATTTAGCCCAATCCCCCGTAGCCATGTCTGCGTTAGAAGTCTTAAAAAACTGCCCTTCGCAGCGTAAGAATTTACTCTCAGCCATTGGAGCTATCGATCCAAATGATTCATAGTTAATGGCATTTGATTTGGACCAATCCGAACCCCACCTGCCTTCCAATTTATCATTCCAAGTTTCTATCTCCATTCGGAATTTTGTCGTCCATCGATGCATTATTGATGAAGGTGCCTCTACATGTGTCATGCCCATCTCCATCTGGCAGAAAATGGGATCCCCCCCTCTCCAGTAGTCCTCTACTGCGTTGTGAGCCTATGACAGCCGTTCAGCTCAACCACAAGGCCTATTGACCAATTTCCCCGTCCAGCTGGCTGGAAAAACCGTCCTAATCAACATCGAGGTTATCAATGCCCAGCTCGATTATAACCTGTTACTTGGCCGCAGCTACATGTATGCCATGCGGGCAGTCGCTTCTACCGTTTTTCGTATCATGATGTTCCCCCATGAGGGATGTGTGGTCACGGTTGACCAACTTACTTACCACGATCCCAATGCCCCTGCGGCGCCCGAAAATGTCCTCCCCATGGTAGAACAACCTATCTCAGGTGCCACCAACACAGTCGTTTCTTCTATAGGGCCCGTGCTCCCCATGGTTGAACTACCTATTTCGGATGCCACCACCTCATTCGTGTATTTAGTAGGTCCCGGCGTTTACTCAGATGCACCAATGATCTCAACCTTCCCATCTATTCCACCCCCGTCTCCTACCACTGAAGTGTCTGACCTATGCACCCTGTCCCACATCACGCGGACTCTTACTAATCAAACACCTTTATTTCCTAAGCCCTTTGGTACCTAGTCACATTGGTGCTACACCCATTCACACCATTCGTTTCCTCTTCCCTCCCTCGGGAGTGGCTAGTGCCCCGGTCATGGCTACCCTCAACCTCCCTGGTTTAACCTTGGGATTACCTGTTTGGTATCTTTCGCCTCCCGTTCGTCCCCCGACACCAGATGTCATCCTGCAACCAGTGAAACCCATTGTCACTACTAATCAACCACCTCCCAGTGTTGCTACCCCGTCATCCTCCGTGAAACCCCCCCCTCTTCTTCCCAAACCCACTGGGGGCAGAGGCCCCCAACCTTACACCACTGTCCCACCCGCTAAAATAGTCAAAAACCCCCCTGTGTTTCGTGCTCCTCCCAAATGCACGCTATGCGATGAGTTGGGCCATCCGACTCACCTATGTCCTCAATTACCAGCATTAAAGGAGTACATGCGAATTCTCGATGACAACCCCACCATCCCAGTTGTCCATCTAGATCCAACTCCTACACCTCGCGACAAATCCCTGCGCACTAACCACTCCTGTGCCTTATGAGAGGTTTACGGGAATTACTCCCATCACTGTCCCGATCTCCCCGAGTACACGCTAGCTCTCTTTGACATGCACAATCCGGAACTTGAGACGGCACCACTCATTATTGCGGAAATCCATTCCCCGGTCTCTTCCCCTGCCGAAGAGGTTAATACCACTCTCTTTGAGATAAACAATCTGGATCTCGAGATGGCCCGCCTCACCATTAAGGAAATCCACTTCCCAGTCTCTCCCCCTTCCGGAAAGGTCAATCCCGTTCTTTTTGAGATGAACCATTTATATCTTGCAAAGCCATCACCCACCATTGTGGAGATCCACCCCCCGAACTCTCCCTCTTCTGAAGAGATTAATACCATATATATGATCTCTTTCGTCACTACACCCCCGTCAATCAATTTGACGACCCAAACATTCCGTACGGATGAGGAAATTCTCGAAGCTCTCACTGCCCCGGACTATCCTTGGGATGACATGCACCATCGTTCCTACTTTCTCCCAGATGAATCTTCCTCTAACAATGCTACCCAATTTACAATCGAGTCCAAAGACTTCCTTCCCCCCAAGGTTGACTGGTTCAAAGACCCGATTCCTACTCCTGACGCCTTCGAAGAGGGTAACATGGCCAACATCTCACCTGTCATCAAAATTGATATCGCTGCCCCCGGAGGCACCCCTAAACTCATCGCTTTAGGAGCATTTTGCACTGAGCAGGAGATTGAGGAATACAAAACACTCTTCAAAGAATTCCGTGATGTCTTTGCCTGGTCCTATACCGAACTGCCTGGTCTTGACCCTACCATTATAGAGCACCACATTGACACATGGCCTGACGTACCCCCCGTTCGTCAGAAACAGCGTCCTATTCATCCCTCAAAACTCCCAGCTGTCAAAGCAGAGATTGAGAAGCTTCGCACGGCAGAATTCATTTATCCTATTGCCTATACCACCTAGGTTTCAAACCCTGTTCCTGTCAACAAGAAACAAGGCACCATTCGAGTATGCACTGACTTCCGAGACTTAAACCATGCCTGTCCCAAAGACAATTTCCCCACGCCATTCATTGACCAGCTCATTGATGCGTGTGCAGGGCATGAAGTCCTCTTGTTCATGGACGGTTTTTTCGGATACAATCAAATCCAAATCCGAAAGGAAGACCAGTACAAAACAGCTTTTACTACCCCATGGGGCACCTTTTCCTATCGCGTCATGCCTTTCGGCCTAAAAAATGCTGGTGCCACATTCCAGCAGGCCATGACCTATTGTTTTTATGATTTGGTCCATATCCTGCTCGTCTACCTTGATGACCTTACAGCTCGTTCCCGAAAATGATCAGACCACCTTAATGACCTTCGGCAAGTTTTTCTGCGTTGTCGCAAATATCATATCCGCTTGAACCCACACAAGTGTGTCTTTTTCATTCCGGAAGGCCGATTATTAGGTTTCATCATTTCCCAGAAAGGAATTACTGTTGATCCCCTGAAATTCCAAGCCATCTTAGACCTTCCTTCTCCTCGAACGCTCCGACAACTCCAAAGTCTGCAAGGGCGATCCAATTTTCTTCGACGCTTCGTTCCTGATTACGCCACAACCGTCCATGGTTTCTTGTGTCTGCTCCGTACCCACGTACCCTTTTTCTGGGACGCACAAGCAGAAGCTGCATTCGAAGACCTCAAGAAAGCTCTCACACAAGCCCCCTTGATCTCCCCTCCAGATTTCTCTAAAGATTTCATCCTCTACGTCTCGGCATCTGAACATGCTGTGTCCGGAGTCTTGATTCAAGAAGACACCTCACGCCAAGAGCACGTCATTTACTACGTCAGCCAGACCTTGTCTGGCCCACCCCTACGTTACCCCTATGAGGAGAGACTAGCCTTAGCCGTGGTATTTTCCATCCAAAAATTGAGACACTACATTTTACTTAGTCATACCACAGTCGTCGCCGATTCTAACCCCATGGTATATCTCTTAAACCGACTTCTCCTGCAAGGTCATGTGGCTAAATGGGTCATTATCCTCCAGGAATATGACCTCACATTCCGAACACCTAAGAGCACTAAAGCCCTTGTGCTTGCCCAACTCATCACTGATCTCCCCTCCTTCATCCCGGCCCCACCTATCTCCGAGGAGTTACCCGATAATCACTTGTTCACCATCTCGTCCGAAGACCCGTGGTACGGTGATATCTTGTTATACCTGCGCACGCAAAAGTTCCGACCCACCATCACTTGTAATGGACGTCGTTGTATCCGTCATCAAGCCTCTCGCTACCTCCTCATCGGAGATGCCCTTTACCGGCGAGGAATCGACACGATTCTTTGTCGTTTCCTTACACACGAGGAAGCTGAACAGGTCCTTAATGATTGTCATAGCGGTGCCTGCGGCGGCCATTTCTCAGGGATGGCCACTGCCCAAAAGGTTGTCCACGCTGGATACTTCTGGCCTACACTTTTCACTGACTGCATCACTGCAGTCAAGCATTGCCATAACTGCCAACTTTTTTCCCCCAAAGCTCGGACACCACCTGCTCCGTTACACCCAGTCGTCACCGTTTGTCCCTTTTGTAAGTGGGCCATTGACTTCATGGAGTGTAGACCCACATCTGCGAACAGCCATAGGCACATCATTGTTTCCGTCGATTACTTCACCAAATGGGCGGAAGCCATGCCCACCTTCAACTGCACTGCTGAGACTGCTGCCCGTTTCTTTTTCAACCATGTCATCACTCGATTCGGGGTCCCTAAACAGTTAGTCTCAGACCATGGATCACACTTTGAAGATTCCGTTTGGCGTGAATTATCCACCTTCCTCAAATTTCAACACCAGTTCTCCTCGGCTTACTACCCTCAAGGAAATGGTCAAGTCGAAGCTGTTAACAAAATCCTCAAAACCATACTCCAACGTACTGTTGATCGGCATAAATCCAATTGGCACCATATGCTATTCCCTGCCTTATGGGATTACCGTACCTCCACCAAAACCGCCACTGGTTTTACCCCGTTTCATTTAGTTCACGGTGTAGAGTCTGTCCTCCCCATCGAGTGTCAGATACCTGCCTTACACATCGCCGTTGAGCTTCTACCCAATACCTCCCCCCTTGAGCACCGTCTGTTATCCCTCGAACAAGACGATGAAGATCATCGCGCCACCCTCCAGAACATCGAGGCTGCCAAAATCCGCTCCCAAGCCAGTTATGACAAACATGTTCACCCCCGAACTTTCCACGAGGGGGACCTCGTCCTCGCCTATGACCAAGCCAATGACAAAAAAGGTAAAGGAAAGTTCGAATCCATGTGGCAAGGCCCTTACATTGTGCAGACTTGCCTTGGGAAGGGGGCATACGTGTTAGCTAACTCTGAAGAACAACCTTTACACAACCCCTGCAATGGGTTGTACCTTAAACGTTTTTACCCATAACTGAAGCCGCGACCTCATTGGTCCGCATTGTACAGTTTTCTCTCCTTTTTGTTTTTTACCTTTTTGACCATAATCTCACACGCATTGTTTTTTGCATGCCCACAGATGGACCATTTTCCACCTCGTTACATTGGCTACGCGGATGGGGTAAGCCGCTGGTCTCCCAACTTGGCTTCTGCAGCATGGGTCTTGTATTCCCCTTCCCACGAAATGATTCATCTTGCTGTCAATCCCAACAGTCGCGGTCCAGACCGCGGCTGTCAAACCCAATAGTCGCGGTCCAGACCGCGGCTGTCAAGCCGAACAGTCACGGTATCTGACCGCGGCTGTCCTGGTCAAAAATCACGGTCGGAGACCGCGGTTTTGACCACTAAACCCGCGGTCCACCCCTGTGGACCGTACAACATCCTCCCCTGGGGGCCCACCAACCCTCCCAACCCAAAAAACAAAACAGGGGAAAGTTTAACGGAATACCTGGCTCTCCCAAATATTGAATCCGTTGGTCGGATCGTCCAAAAAATCACACGTCAGCTCTGGTTCACTTCGATCGTGAATCAACCTCGAATAGTACAAATGACGTGTCATGTTGGGCCCACTTACTATTTATAGTCCGTCGACTTTGTTCTTGTTTTGACCATTCTGGACCCATACGGAGTCCATTGTCCGAACCGTTTCCACCATTGGAATCAGCACGACGAGATCATCCCAATGGTCACCTCGTTGCATCTTTTTGACTACATAATTTTTTGCCCATTTTTTAGACACCAATAGTTGCCTCGGTTTGCGTGCCACTTGGGCCGCTCTCCGTTTTTAACACTTTTTATATCGCCGGATTCATTT
>LPNX011003045.1:15206-74055 GCA_001517045.1 Pseudotsuga menziesii
TATTTACTATTTTTGTTTCATGTTATTTACTTTCTACTGTTTTGCTTCATGAATGTTTAGATTTAGTTTTTATTTCAGTTATAGCTTTTAATTCATATATCATTTGAACTTCTACTAAGGAATCCATTGTCCTTAGTAGGTACTCATTCGTACAAGCTAGGGCAAAAACCCTAGCAATAGCGCTCTGTCCACAAATGACAGAGGTGTCATCCATCATTGCTTTGTGCAAGTAGAGGAATATGCATTGTAGGCGCTATGTTTCCAATGTGAAGAAGCGTCATAAGCCCAAAAAATGAAAAAAACAAACCCTATCTCTACCAAAATTTGATTTTTCCTTCTATGTTATTTAAAAACGCCATTTTATGCTTCCCTTTGGTCATAACATGATTACTAATAAGCATTTTTTATGTTCTTGCAGGTGTAATACATCATCCACATCATGGTCATTTGGAAAGAAAGAGAGAATGATATGGCAGACTTCCAAGCTGTCAGTGATCCAGCTACCGTAGAGGACCTACTGAACTGTGGGATGCTGAAATATTTCAGGGTACCATGCATGAAGGCATACATCCATCTATTGGAGTACATTATAGATATGTGGGATTCCGAGCAGCAACATTTTTTGGTTGGGACCCATACCCTGACCATAGACATTGAGGATATTTACTTCTTGACTAGTTTGTCTTGGAGAGGAAGACCAGTAGTCTTATCCGGTGCACGAACCCCTCCTTTCTCAGGTTCGTAAAATATGTGAGAATGGACTCATCGCTTGATGAGCTATAACAAGTGTTTGTTACCCTTGTTTGTTACCCTCTTTGGAATCATAAAAACAAAAAAGAGGCACTAATATTTTAAGAATGGGGAAATTAAGAGAAAGGGGAATGTTTTTCATTTGTATTTATGGCAGTATACAGTCCACCTTTGAACATGGAACCTGTCTGCATTTGCATATCTGAACAATTGGGTATTCAGCTTGTCTGCGAGTCGGTCCACTTTTGTGAGTTACCTGACTCCTTTGAGTCAATTCAAAGAATGCTCCATCATATTCCTTGCATTACACTTGGTTCTGGTCTCGTCAATTCAATTCTACCAAGTCATTTGTCATGCCGCAAATTGTTCAAAGGTTATCTCTTCCAAAAAATAACTCGTCAGTTACTTTACCTATCCATAAAGTCAGTCACGTCTGAGTCAGTTTCGTCACTTGAAATAAAATTTTGTTCCATGTTTCACATCACTGATGTGGGAATCATCATGGCCCTCCTGTGACAAGTGTGTTCCTATCGACTTTAGCTTATTATCCAGGAATTAGACCTAGAAACCTAGTCAAGTACCTTGAAGTCTGCATGCCTCAATGGTAGGTTTCCTTGCTTTTGACATTAAGTTTTCATCAATGACCTATGATTAAAATATTCTATCAAGTTTTAGACTCCAAAAAATTCATTCACACTTGGGAGAATGTACTTAGATACCTTTGGGATCATTGACATTAATGATGATTTCCCTCACACTTGTTAACAGTTTACATCAATGACTGGTAATCAAGTGGTTTCTACCATGTTCAACATCAAAACATCTATTCATATGGTTAGCATCGTATCGGTTGGGAATTGGAATGAACACCTTGAGTGTTTAGGGTTTGTCACCATGGTTTCCTATGCTCAAGTTGCATTTGGAGATCATTCAAAGTTTTGACACGGATCCACATTGTAGGTTTGGTGGTTGTGTTCCATATTTTGAGGTTAGATGACATGGATCTACTTTGTATGTTCCATAGACATGTTCCACATCCTATATAAGTTGTTCATGTATATACAATGTGTTATTGGTAGCCATGACATGGTCATCATCATGGATCTGCAGTGTATTGGTCCACGGCCATGACTGAGTTGGGTAAGTTAGTTACTAGTCCTATGTTAGTTATGAGCTCATCTATCATTGCCTCTATGCCAGACTGATATCTTGCAAACTATTTCACCTATCACTTTCTTCGAGCTTCATACTTTGGGGGGCATTCTGTTGCACTTGGAAATTCCACATTGCCTATTATCCTTTCAGAGATCCTGACTTGAGACACCTTCGTTATCTTTTTTCCATATTTTGGAAGGGCTGCACCTTTCTTATATTTGCACATAGAGCCGACGGTGCTTCCCACAGTGGAGCAATAAGCACTGTTCTATATTTTCTTTGACAAAATATTAGGTCGGCACCTTTACCCTTTCTTCTAGGTGCAGCAATAGTCCAAAAAGAGGAAAAAAGAAGGTTCTAGAAGCTTCCTTGTGGAATCCTCCATGGAGTTAGTTCCTATTTTCTTGGGAGAGTTGGAATTCACCGCCCTCACCTATTGGGATCACCTCCTATCCATTTTCCAAGTCAATCTCATGTGTTTTGGGCCTATAAATGAAGCCTTCATAATGTGAGTGGAGGAGGACAAAATAAAGCATCCTTATGTTGTTGGATTGAAGTCTGAGTTAGAGGCAATATAGAATTGGCTTATGTGTGAATATATGCTCATAGTTGTGAAGGATTTTATATTTCTTGTAGAGGGTGAAGCCATCAACATCAAGTCTTGGTTGTAACTTTACTCTCTCTTTATTTAATGCAAAAGTGTTCCCCTTTCCTATATTTGATGTGTTGTTAATTTCAGTTGAATATTATCAGATTCTTTGATCACTGATATAAGTAGTTGATTCATCATGATACTATGACCCTGTGTTTTGTCTTTTGATTTGTTTCACAGGTATCGAACAATGCAAGGGATTTTAGAACAATGACAAAGAGACTTAGGTCTGAGGTATGGTTTATTTCATGCTGTTTAAATTGATTTCTTAAGGAAAGGATATACTGCTATTCTCTTTTATTCTACACTTGTGATTTACAGGTTAGAGGAATAAACGGTGTCCGCATCGATTGCATAATTCATGATAACAAGAAGATAGCTTTGGCTATGGTCATTGTTGTGCAACGTTTTCGTCATTACATTTTACTATGCAATACAATTGTCCTCATTTATCAAATCCCTATGTATTACATTTTGACTCGTCAAGTGCTAGGGGGGGAATATTCCTGTTGGATAATAATCCTGCAAGAATTTGATCTCAAGTTTGCTAAGGATACTTCCAAGAAGTCCCTAGTCTTTGTGGAGTTAATGTGTGACCTTCCCCGTGTTCTCATGGAATATGAGCCTAATGATTCATTTCTAGATGAATTTTTGTTCGTGATTAGCAAAATCAATCCATATTATGGAGACTTGATCATATATCTCCAGACCCAAATATTTCAGCTCGATATATCCCATGACGATCACCGACGCATCTGTCACCACACTAAATATCACCCCATTCTAAATGAGACATTATACCAGCATGGTATTGACTCTATTATTCGATGATGTCTTACTCATGATGAGGATGAACAAGTCATGAATGACTGCCAATCTGGATCATGTGAAAATCATCTTTTTGGGATGGATACAACTCAGAAAATACTACGTGCTTGGTATTTTTGGCCCTCAATATTTAAATATTTTCATGAGGTGGTTAAAAAATGCCCACCCTGTCAACTTTTTTTATCTTAAAAAGGGCACCCACCCTGCTTCGTTACACCCTATCATTTTCATTGGTCCTTTTTCCAAATGGGGGATATATTTCGTGCATTGTAAGCCTACCTCATCCAAGGGGCATGGTTACATCATCGTAGCCATGGATTATTTCATAAAATGGGTAGATGAAATGTCTAATATACATGCAAAGGATGGTAAGACTGCTTCCCTCTTCCTTTTTCAATCACGCCATATCTAGGTTTGGATTTCTACAAGCCATAGTCACTGATCATGGATCCCATTTCCGTAATCATATGATGGCTAAGTTGAGTACCAAGCTAGGTTTTCTTCATGAGAACTCAACTCCTTATTATCCGTAGGATAATGTCCAAGTTGAAGCCATTAACAAATTCTTGAAGAATATGACGCATAGAATGGTTGGAGATTGTAAATCCAACTGGAACTTAACTCTATTTTCTACACTATGGGCTTACAGAACTTTAGTCAAAACAATAACTAGTTTTACACTATTTCAATTGGTTTATGGACTGGAAGTTTTCCTACCTATTGAGTGCAAGATTCCATCACTCAAGCTTGCAATTGAGCTTCTCCCCAACACTTATATCAAAGAAGAACATTTTCTATATCTGAAAAACCTTGATGAGAATCGAAGAGATGCTTCCTTGGCCAATTAGGTGCATAAAAAATGCATTAAGGCTCAATATGCTAAATTCCTTCGACCTTGTTTATTTAATGAAGGAGACATGGTGATGACCTATGATCAGAAACACGAAAGAGTTGGAAAATGGAAACTAGAATCCATGTGGTATGGTCCTATTGAGGCCTAGAAAATCACAGGTGACAACAGTTAGGGATTATCTCCAGTAAACGTTCCCAACCAGACCATTACTGTTTGGTATGGGGAATTTATCCAGTTTACGGTCCAGCTACCATAGGTCAAGTAAAAAAAATAAAAGGTTTTACTGGTTACGGCTCGGTCCACCGTGTATGTTTTTAGTTTTTTTTACTTAAGTATGAGATGCAAGTGCCTATCTAAAGAAAATGCAAATTGATAGAGAATACGAGGAGTAGTCACAATGTGATGCGCAAGTTCTTACCTCTCATGTTAACTCTCTCGCATTTAAGCCACACACAACAAGAAAAAAAACTAAAACTAACTATCTAACTTATCCCTAGGGAGCAAGATTATCATTTATCAATGAGTAATGTATTTTGCACATGCATTAAGAAAAATCACAAATAGTTGTTACTCCTTTCAAAACACATGAACATTTATAGATATATGAACAACCAGATAGCTAATTGTTTATGAACAACATTCATTACTCATAGTGGAAATTTCATAGAATAAACTAGAGCTCATTCATAACAAGAACATAGGTTCAAAGAGTTAGAATGATCTCACAGTTAGTGGATAACAACTGAAAACAAAATAGTTCACATTCAACAAATTCATTGCACAACATTTGAAACCTTCCACAAAGCTTTCTCCAACAGGAAACTTGTAATTTCTTTATGCAAAAGGAAATAGTTCTCCTTATAACATTATACTTTCACAAATCTATCTAGGAAAAATTCCTATACTACATCTAACTATCCTATACTTATACAAACAAGCAAAACTTTTGGGCTGCCCCAAAATAACTCTTGGGCTTCCCCAATGTTTCAATTCCCAAAATTTGTCCTGTAGTGAGTGCTCATACATTAGACAATATATTACATTTAAAATAAAAATTTAATAGAGCACTTTATGAAGAAAGCCCCACTTGATCATTAACGAACTTTTTCCACACTTGGGCCTCTGCTGCTTTGCTTTCAAAATTTAAAGGTTCAAGAAAATGGATGTTGATCTCATATTTTGTAGCCTAATTCTTAGCCACCTCAATTCTTGATGGACTCAAACGTAACTGATCTTCAAGTAAATGGATGCTGACTGCTGAATGAGCTACTACATTCTTCAGGATCTACTCATCTAAATATTTGACTTAGTGTATCTTCTATTCATCCTCCTGGTACCTGCTCTGTAACTGTTATATGAACATCTCATGTTCAGGAAGTGCATCCAATATTTGTTCTACAGCAACTTGGCATCTGTTATAGGTGACCAGCACCCTTCTATAGTTTTCAGTACATGCTCCTCTTGTTTTATTCACAGTCTTCTTGAATTCCTCCACAATATTTATTGCAAATTATAGTAAGTCATAGTCCTGCTTCAAACTATGCCGATCCTTAGCTGGTAGCTATGCAGGGGTTTCTTCACTTGTTTCTAACCAAACTATTCTTCCTGTCAGGACTTCCAAAATATCCTGAGACCTATCTACAAAATATGAAGTAGTGTCTAGGATTTTTTCTAGCCTGCTATCTATTTGTAAGATCTTTATTTCTTCTTCTTCATTCTTTAACCAACTCTCAGCCTCTTGTGCTAGCCTCCGAGCATCCTATTCCCTCTTCTTGGCTTCCTCTTCTTCAACTTTCTTTTGTGCAGTTTTTCCCTTACCGCCCACAATGGTGATCTTCTGCTTAAATCTTTTCTTCAATCTAGTCATGTTCTTTGCATTTCTAAAGATTTCTTCATCCTTGTCCCACAAATTATATTCAAAATGAACATCTGCTTCTTTACAATGCTCTGCAATTTTTATTTCGGGAGTCATTCCTGTGGAAGTTCATCTCCCCAAAACGAAAATGCTCCAACTATTGTACAAACTTAGTAGTTAGTTTGACCTTTGAAAATTTGTAACTTCCTAGCCGAAAATGTATGGCAGGATAGGATGCCTTCTTATGTTCAAATAGGAAGCTTCCTACACCATCTAGATAAACTTGCCTAACTGCTTATTTATGTACCACATAATCAATGGCATACTTAGGGAGTAAAGAAGGTTCCCTAGAGCAACCATACATTCTAATGTACATCCCCTCTTTAGTCAAATAATAGCTCCCATGTTCCTTAATGAATTTGAATGCCTCCTCGGACATACAGTTTCATTATGTCTGGAAGATTAAAGTGTACAAAGGCATAATGAAATGTTCACATATCTCCTTATAGTGGCTATAATATTTGTGTGCCCAAAATAGCTTGTATGCAGTGTACACAGGGGTTCTATCCCTGTCCCAATTCCACCTTAAGGCTAGAAATGACTGGGTACACAATATACAGTCCACTAAGATGGAGCTCATATAGAACTCAAACTTATTTTGGGACACCCCTCCCAAAGTTGAAGATATACAAGCTGAGAGGCTGCTAGACACTATGTTTTCCCAGTTAAATATGGTCCCCTTAGTGGCCATATAAAAAATAATGGGTATTCATCCCAAATTGAAACTTTTACCATGAGCTCTCCCAAACACTCTATTTAGCATTAGTGCTATAAACCTGTAAGGAGTCTGGAGAGTGGCTGTATCATACTCACCTGATGGCCTGGTTCAAAAGTTCTTCCTAGGTATCATCATTCTCTTAACCATTTCGACCAGGTCCAAATTTATTTCTTTCATCCAACTTTCAGTTAAATATACTTGAGCAAGAGGTAGGTGATATGCCAATGATACATAACCAGGACTGTATGCAGCATAGCCCTGTTTGGCAGTATTTGCTAAGATCATCATGGTCACATCTGCCCTAGGCAGGATCCAGCTGATCACCTTAGAGCATGGGAACAACTCTGGTCTAGTGGCTACCTTCATCAGAGCAGATTTCTCGATGTTGGCATATATGGTTAGTTCTTTGAATCCTGCATCAGGCACATCGTGATTTGAGATCATTCGATATATCTCACCCCATTTGTAGTCTGGCTCTACACTGGTGGTAGCTCAAGTGTCTTCGTAGATATATTCCACCTTAGTAATGATCTCCACATCTGGTTCTCCCTCAACAATAGGAGCCTTCTTCTTTTGTCTTTTAGACATATCTCCTTTGAAGAAGTTTCCCTGTCATAGAGCAAACATGCTCTTAGGCTATTGGAGCCTGTTGCAGTTGCAACTGTTTTCCCCAAACTTTTCAATTTTGGCCCCCCTCATGATTTTAATGCTACTTTGAATCGTTTGGACTCGTGAACTTTTTGGTCATGCTTTAATTTCGGATTCTTTTGAAGATTAACTCTCTTCCTGTTTTCAGAAATTTCTTATGTTTGAAATTGCTGTGGGTCGTAGATTTTAGAGTTTGTTTTTGCTAGTTGAAGATGAATCGAATCAATTGTTCTTTGTAAATCCGATGTTTCGGAGGTGAAACAGGTTTTGATCGTTGCTAAATTTTAAGGTTGTTCCAAACACTTAGTATTTTTATTGATCTGGCGTCAAAGTGTGTTTTGATTGGAGGCTGTTGTCTGTTTGTCTTCCACCATTGTGGCTCCCAAAATAGCTAGGCACCCAAAATGTAAGTTCTCTACCCACTGATGCGTGTCAGTTTTCAGTCATGTGTTTGTAGCCTTTCTCCTTCCGCCCTTGCGGCCATGAAAAGCACTTGTCTTCCAACGTCGATGTAGCCTTTCTCCTTCCGCCCTTGTGGCCATGAAAAGCACTTGTCTTCCAACATCAATGTCTTTTCGATTGCTGACTGGAAGCTTTTTTCCCACAATTTAGGTCATAGCTCTTCCGACTCCGATAGGCTTAATGGATTCACGGTACCCGTCACCTGTTAAGACCCGCTTCTGCGGCTATAGATGAGACTACCTGGCCGATGTTTAGTGTTTAAGCCGTCGATCAATTTTCTCTTTCCATCATAGTCGTACCGACATTTGTTAAGGTTCTCATAATAGTAATGCAGTACATGGCCTCCCTTGATGATTAACCATTTGGTTGATGTAATTTGATGTTATTGAAAATGCAGTCCCAATGAATGACACATGTCGTTTAATTTCAGGTGGATTCAAGAGACTGTTTAGACTACCGCGGCACAAAGGCATAGCTGGGAGATAAGTGGAAGAAGGGAGTTGGGAAGTGTTGGCAAAGATTGAGCCGATCTTGGCAGGATCGCAAGGAGAGCAAACTAAAGAGAAAAAAAATCATTAGCAACAAAGGTCCAGACCTGGAAGGATCTGTCAGTTACTAAGCGGATCATGAGTGCGCACAGAAAAGATAAAATGGGGATATTGAACATTTCGAGGGACCATAAGGTCACACGTTTGGGGGGGCATCCCAAGCGGTTAACTGATTTAATTTAAATATAGGAAATGTAGAACTGACAGGGGATTTTTTCCCATGGACAAATTTGTGAACTATTGTTTGTAAGAGGAACTATTTCGTTTTACAATGAGAAATTGCAAATTTTTCCTGTTGGAGAAGGTGTTATGTGGAATGTTTCAATGTGATAAAATGAACAATGTTGAAGGGGAACTATTTCGTTTTTTACTGTGTTTCATTAACTGTGAGAGCATTCTAACCTTTTGGACCTATGTTCTTTGCCTGAATGTTCTCTAGTATATTCTGTGATTTTTTCTACTATGAGTAATGAGATTTTTTAACTGTTGATGAGTTATCTTATCATGTATACTTTTATTCATGTTTATATGTTTTGGTTATAATAACAATTATCTGTGATTTGCCATAACACGTGAAAAGTATTGCATTACTCATGAATTAATATCTAGCTCTCTAGAGATAGCCTAGTTAGTACTCCTTTTCTTGTTTTATGTGTGATTTAGGTGCTTGTGAGTTTTAAGATGAAAGGTAAGAACCTGCGCATCACTTTGTGAATACTCCTGGCATTCTTTATCAAATCTGCATGTTAAATAGGCACTCGCATATCATACTTTAAGTATAAAATAACAAAAATATACATGGTGGATCGGGCCGTAACTGGTAAAACCTTTATTTTTGTTACTTGACCTACGGTAGCCGGACTGCAAACCAGACGGATTCCCTACACCAAATAGTCACGGGCTAATAGGGAACGTTGACTGGGGAGAATCCCTTGCTATTGACGCCTGCGAATTTCCATGCCTCAACAATTTTTGGTGCTAGAAGGAGGGCCACCAGTGCATGGCTGGCTGAGGAAACCCGTTTTCCTGAGACTATTGTGACTGGTAACAGTTCAGAAAGCAGTGTGTTTCACAATCCAATTCCAGAAGAAGGGGGTAGAGAAAATTTGTATTCTGTTGACAATGAAGTTGTTAATAATCTGAGAAGACACACTAGGGCATATGTGAAGAAGATTAGAGGATTTCCGATCATCCCTGAATTGCCCAGAAGAGAATATAAAAGGAAATATCGTCCTATATTGGAAGACTTAGTGCTGGTTGGGGATTGGGAAGAACTTGTAGAAACATCCTTACAGGAGATTGTGATGCCTTTGAATCAACTAGACCCGGATACTCCTCGCAGTTCTCCTGTTCATACTCCTATTCGTTCACCCCCTCACTCTCCACCCAGACTCATGGCAGGCATAAATGCAAATCAGCCACCCAACCCATCAAACCCACCACCTTCCTGGAAAGTCAGATCACCTTTAAACCTAGCACCCCCGTTGCATGATTTACCCCAATCTTTTGAAAAGATGCTCCCAAATTTGACCCAAATGAGAAGATACTAGTAGGCGACCACCTGCAAAGTTTCTATTTGGAAATAGAAGGGCTAAGGGCTGGGGAGCATGAGGATGTAGTTTGCAGAATTTTCCTGCACACCCTTAAAGGAACTGTAGCATCATGGTACTTTGGTTTTCCTGCAAACTCTATCCCTGATTGGGATAATTTCGAGAGGATTTTTAGAAGTAGGTATGCAACCCAAAAGACTCATGCATCCCTCATGAAAGGACTATGCGCCTTAAAGAAAGAGAGAAAGGAGAAGGTGCACAGCTTCACCCAAATATTTGCAGCGTACCTCAAGAATTTTTCTAAAGCTGATAGACCTTCGGATAAAGTCCTGATTGAATATTATACCTCAACTTTAGGACCCGAGTTGGCCATGTTCACCAAAATAAAGGCCAAGCCCAATTTAGCAGAGACCTATGAGGAGGCGGAGAAAGTAGAGGCTGAAAGGGAAAGTATAGAAGATTACCCTAAACGATCAGGAGAGAAAAATGTGGGAAGGAAAGCCTTGTTGTTTACCAAGCCTACGGAAGAGCAATCACCAGATTTTGAAGGAATGGCGAAAATGATGCAGAAGATTTCTAACAGAATCATAGACTTGGAAAAGGAAAAGGAAGCCCAAAATTTTTACAAGCCCTATTACAAGAAACGGGAGGATAACAATAAATCCCAACCCCCTCCGCACAATTCAGCATCTATGAATTTAATAGAGGTAGGAATGTAAATTTTTGCACTTTCCACCAACAACCTCACTCTGAAAAGAATTGTCCTCAATGGATAAACTCAATGACGTTGGTGATGAATCAACTGTTGGATTCTACATTAACAGAAGACGGAGATGAAGAAAGAAAAGACAGTAATACATCAATGAAAGAACAAGAGGATGAGACCATGGTTCTATGGGACTCTGTTTTGTTATTCGATGCTGAAGAAGAAAGAAGGTGGGGATACGAGGATGTCATGGAGACAAACGTAACAACAAGAAGCCAAGGGTTGGCTAAAGAAAACAGTCTCACGCTCCCAAAGATTAAAAGTCTTCAGAAAAAAGTTAAGAAATTTCAAAATGATTCGTCAGTGAATAAAATCCCAGAATTCACCATCACCAGTCAAGATCCTAGATAGAATGATGTGTTTGCCAAGCCCAATGCAGAAAAAATGAATGTTGATAAACCGCATCCCATCGAACCTCATATGGATTATGACATTGTGGAAGATATAAAGAAGGTAAGGGTGACTATCTCATTATTTGAGATGTGTAAGGTGCCACAACAGAAAGAAAAACTATTGAAAGCGCTTGAAGCATCAGAGGAGAGGTTTCCCACCGATAATCAACCCAAGGAAGAAGAAGAAATCGGGGAATCAAGAATTGGGGGAAAGCCTAAGAACAAGAATCCACCTTTCCTTCTCACGTTTGAAATCTTTAATCACAATGTACATAATTTCCTGGTAGACTTAGGGGCATCGGTTAACGTCATGCCAATATCAGTCTACAAAAGGATAAATGGGCATCCTAAGCCATCCACTTGGAGGGTTGTTCAGTTGGATAGGATGAATGTGAAGGTAATTGGGTAAATGGAGGATGTCCTAGTTCACCTGTCTTCAAATGATAAGGTGTGTCAAGTTATTGATATCGTGGTGGCTGACATACTAGATGCTTATGGGCTTGTTCTAAGCAGAGACTGGTCGGTAAAGCTAAATGGATATTTTGCCTCGGACTGGTCACATATGTGGCTCTCATATAAAGGAAGCCCAAATCAAATAAAAAAATTGAGGGAGCCCCATATGAAATACAACATTACTCAGGTTGAGGAAAAAACCGAACCAGTGGATTCTGTGTTGGGAAATTATTTTATTGAGTTAGAAATGGGAAATTACCAAGCAGAAGAAGCCAGCGATACATCATACGCTCAGCCTGATCTCCTTTGGTTTTCACAGGATGATGAAATTGACTGTAAAATAGTAAACTTAGCACTAGGAGTAGATTCCCGTACAGTAGTTAGCGATTTCTGGACACTTTTTTTTTACGGATCTAAAATGTTAGAAGGGTCTAGGGCCGGCTGTGTCCTGATAGACCCCGAGAAGAACAAACATTTTCTTTCATGTAGGTTAGAGTTTGAATGTACAAATAACACAGCTAAATATGAAGCATTGGTCCAAGGTTTAAGGAAAGAAATCGAATTAAAGGTAAATAATCTGAAAGTTTTTGGAGATGATGAAATAATTGTAAAAAAGATTCGGAATCAAATACATTGTATTTCTCCTCACTTAAAATCTTATCAAAATGAGGTATGGGATTTGCTCAAATGTTTTAATGCATTTAATATTATATCAATTCCAAGACTTAAGAATGCAGCTGTTGACTTGTTGGCCACAACAACTGCTAGGATTGTGGCTACTAATAATCGGTGCTCCATTGAATTGCTTTTCAGGCCCTCGGTTCCAGACATGATTACCAACCTACGAGTGTTTGATGACGATCAACAGATTAGAGAATGCTTAACGAATGACGAAGTATTTAAAGGGGCGATTATTGATGATGAAGAACATCAAGCCGAGCTGAAATTTGATAATTTCATCCCTAAAGGAGTCAGAACCTTAAAGTAGATGTTTGATTTAAATGAAAAATTTAGAAAACCAGCAAACGTGAAGACTCACAGCTCATTCCTATAGTTCGAATTGATAAATTTAGGGACTGAGACAAAGCCCAAATATGTGAATCTTGAAAAATGTTGTTCACCAACATAAAGAGATAAGTTCACCAGTCTTTTTAATCAATATAAAGATGTTTTCTCCTGGAAATACGAAGATCTGAAGACATATGACACCAGTATCATCCAGCATGTTATCCCCATCAAATCTGGAGTCAAACCTTATCAGCAACCTTTAAGGAAAATGCGACCAAAGTTGGATCCTCTAATCCAAAGTGAAGTTAAGAAATTATTGGATGCTAGAATTATTTTTTAAGGTTAGACACTCTGAATGGGTCTCAAATCTGGTACCAGTAAGAAAAAAAACTGGGGAAATCAGGCTATATGTGGATTTCAGAAATTTAAATCGCACTTCGGATAAGGACAATTATCCTGTTCCACCCATGGAGCAACTACTACAAATGGTCTCAGGTTTTGAACTATTTTCTCTATTAGATGAATTCTTAGGCTACAATCAAGTATTAGTAGCTGAAGAAGACAAATTGAAGACAACGTTCAGGACCAGGTGGGGAACCTTTGCTTACCGAAGAGTGCCCTTTGGGCTTATAAACGCTGGAGCTACGTTCCAGAGGGATATGGAAATAGCCTTCTATGGTTTGATTGGTCGTAGTACTGTATTGTACCTCGATGATATTATGATATTCTCAAAGAGGAGAGAAGAACACGTGTTTCATATAAAGCCGATTTTTGAATGCTGTTGGAAATATGGTATCTCACTCAATCCCAAGAAGTGTGTGTTTGTTGTTACGGAGGGTAAGTTCCTGGGTCATGTAGTTTCAAAGAAGGGAATCTCTATAGACCCCGAAAGGATCAAGGCCATTGAACAAATCCCCTTGCTCCATAATAAAAAGGGGATGCAATCATTTATGGGAACAATAAACTTTGTGTGAAGATTTGTGCCAGACTTCGCTCAAATTGTCAAACCTCTGCAGCAAATGGTGAAGCAAAGTGTACAATTCAAGTGGATTGAGATTGAAAAGAATGCATTTAGCAAGATTAAAACTATTTTTGCGCACGCACCCTCCCTAAAACACCCTCCCTAAAAATCCTGGATTTTGATAAAGATTTTATTCTGTACACATTCGCATCTGATGATTCGCTAGCAGATGTGCTTACTCATAACCAAGATGGGGGAGATGAGTTACCCATATCATTTATGAGCACTGGTCTACAAGGGGCCGAATTGAATTACCAGCTATAGATAAACAAGCTTACGCTGTGTTTAAAGCGGTGAAACAATTCAGGCCCTACATATTAAAAAACCGGACTAAGGTAATCATCCCACACCCAACTATAAGGTCTCTTTTTGTACAGAAGGAGTTAGGAGAAAGAAGGGTTAATTGAGTAACAGCTCTTCAAGAGTATGACCTCGAGTTCAAGCCAAATTCTATAGTTAAAGGGAAAGGGTTGTGCAAATTAATGACTGAAAATGGAAACAATGAGGAACATGCCTGGGAAGACGAGGCTGAATTACATCTGATGGATGTATGCCCTCTATTCACAGCCCCTGAATCTTGGTATTGAGATCTTGTGCATTACCTTCAGACAGGATCATTGCCAGAACACTGGAATTCTAAGAAACGAAGAGCATTGCATCTTAAATCAGCCTCCTATCAAATTATCAAAGGAATATTATTCAGAAAAAATTACGACGGAGTTCTTCTTAGATGCTTAGAAAAAGAAGATGCGAAGAAGGTAATGACATATTTGCATGACGGGCCTGGGGGGAATTTTTCAGGAGATACTACAGCTCACAAAATTCTCAGAGCCGGATACTATTGGACCACGCTTTTCAAAGATGCACATGCCCATGTTAGGAAGTGCGACATTTGTCAAAGGTGTAGTGGAAGACAATCTAAAGCAACTGGACCACTGAAGCCTATGATGATCATGGAGCCATTAGAGCAATGGGGGTTGGATATTATTGGGGAGATAAAGCCAAACCCTTCACTACAACACAAGTATATTCTGACTACAACCGATTACTTCACTCGCTGGGTCGAATCCATCCCACTGCGCAAAATAAATGAGGACGCGGTCATAAACGTCCTGTAAGACCATATTATGACCAAGTTTGGAGTTCGAATTTATTTAGTCTTTGATAATTCTACTTACTTTTTATCGATTAAGTTAACTTCTTTTGCTCATGATAAAGGAATAAAATTGCATTACTCTGCCAATTACTATCCACAGGGAAATGGCTTGGCTGAATCTACTAACAAGAATCTGATTAGAATTTTAAAGAAGACTGTGATAGAAAACCAGAAGAGTTTGCACTCAGCAATACCAAATGCCCTTTGGGATGATAGAGTCACCCCCAAGTCTTCGATAGGAGTGTCTCCGTATACCCTTGTGTATGGTAAAGAGGCCATTCTTCCCCCTAATATCATGCTTCCCTCTTCCATAATAGCTCAAGAATCTAGGGGATCGGATAATGAAGTCTTACAAATGAGGATATATAATCTCCTGAAGGCAGAAGAGTCTCGATCTAAAGCCAGAGAGCACTTTAAGCAACAACAGGAGGTAATAAAAAGATGGTTTGATAAACACAAGGCAGGAACAAAAGACTTTGAAGTGGGAGATTTGGTTTTGAAGTGGGACCACCCCCATGATGAAAAAGGAAAACACACGAAATTCCAGCAGTTGTGGGTAGGTCCTTTCCATATTGCGGTGAAGCTTGGCCCTTCAACTTATAGGTTGCAATATTTACAAGGGTGGAAAGAGAACTTACCAGTAAATGGATTAGTTCTCAAACCTTATTTTTCCTGAGTTTGTTTGTGTTCTTCTATCTTGTATATAAATAATCTGGCCTGGCCGTTGTTTTTGAGTCACGATGTTCATTTTTGTTTAGTTTAAATTTCTACCGATTTCAATAAAGGAGGCAAACCCGCGGTTGCATGGGGAACATCACAATTTTGGAACGATTAGAGTTCTTGGGTATAAGACTGTGTATTATTGTTT
Source organism: Pseudotsuga menziesii (assembly GCA_001517045.1). NCBI lineage: Eukaryota > Viridiplantae > Streptophyta > Pinopsida > Pinales > Pinaceae > Pseudotsuga > Pseudotsuga menziesii. The sequence goes on from LPNX011003045.1 coordinate 30,950, forward strand.
ATCTAAAAGAACTTCTTCCATTTTAGTAGTTTTCTTGAATAGCTATGTACGCATTGAAGTCCTGCTCAATCCTTGTGAAATAAACCAGAATCAAAGAGTCTGTAATACTATTTTGAGGCTCCATCCATGTCACATTTAAATGTCCTAGGGAGTGACAGCAAAGGGCCCATGGAAAGAAGCAAGGTAAATAGTATATTAGATATAAATGATCCCATGCCAAAAAATGAATACCAAAAGGCAGATAAGAGTCAAAAACTCCTATGAAAGAATTATATAACCATATAAGTACTAAATCGCCAAAATTTCCTCTCCGTCCGTGAGCTGAAACGTGAATACACCTCTCACACAAAAGGACACTTGGGATAGAGGAGCCTGAATTAAAATTCAGAAAGAAAGGCATGCAGGAGGACTCATATGAAAAAGACAAAAGTCCAAAAGCACGAAAAGTGATAGAATGGCATGGGAATGAGGAACAAATGAATATTTATGTGTACCATATGCTACAATCCTTTGGTGTCCAAGATGGAAGCCACCTGAAGACAGAGGTAACAATAAAATTCATCTCTCAGCCTAAAAAGAGTTATCTTGACTTGGAAATCCTAGTTTTCACTCCCCCAAATCGGACTATCATCAATGATTTAAGGTACATATCTTTGCTATTTGAGAAATCCAGATAGTTGGAAGAATTCAATAGGTACGTTTATTTTTAAACAGTCGGTCACTCGAGCAATAATCGTCCAGAGATCTAGGTTCACCAGGTAATTGCCAATTGTTGCAGCTGCAACTGTTTTCCCCAAAATTTTCAATTTTGGCCCCCCTCATGATTTTAATGCTGCTTTGAATCATTTGGACCCGTGAACTTTTTGGTCATGCTTTAATTTTGGATTATTTTGAAGATTAACTCTCTTCATGTTTTCAAAAATTTCTTAGGTTTGAAATTGCTGTGGGTCGTGGATTTTAGAGTTTGTTTTTTCTAGTTGAAGATGAATCAAATCAATTGTTCTTTGTAAAGCCCCTGTTTCGGAGGTGAAACAGGTTTTGATCATTGCTAAATTTTAAGGTTGTTCCGAACACTTAGTATTTTTATTAATCTCATGTCAAAGTGTGTTTTGATCGGAGGCTGTTGTCTGTTTGTCTTTCGCCGTTGCGGCTCCAAAAGCAGCTAGGTACCCGAAATGTAAGTTCTTCACCCACCGATGCATGTCGGTTTTCAGTCGCGTGTCTGTAGCCTTTCTCCTTCCGCCCTTGTGGCCATGAAAAGCACTTGTCTTCCGATGTCGATGTCTTTCTGATTGCCGACTAGAAGCTTTTTCACCCACAATTTAGGTCGTAGCTCTTTTGACTCCGATAGGCTTAATGGTTTCGCGGTACCCGTCACCTATTAAGACCCACTTATGTGGCTGTAGATGAGACTACCCGGCCGATGTTTAGTGTTTAAGCTGCTGATGAGTTTTCTCTTTCCGTCATAGTCGTGCCAGCATTTGTTAAGGTTCTCATAACAGTAATGCAGTACATGACCTCCCTTGATGATTAACTGTTTGGTTGATGTAATTTGATGTTATTGAAAATGCAATCCCAATGAATGACACATGTCGTTTAATTGTAGGTGGATTCAAGAGACTGTTCAGACTACCGCACCGCGAAGGAATAGCTGGGAGATAAGTGGCAGAAGGGAGTTGGGAAGTGTTGGCAAAGATCGAGCCGATCCCGGTAGGATCGCAAGGAGAGAAAGCGAAAGAGAAAAAAAAATCATTAGCAACAAAGGTCCAGACCTGGAAGGATCTGTCAGTTACTAAGCGGATCATGAGTGCGCACAGAAAATATAAAATGGGGATATTAAACATTTCGGGGGACCGAAAGGTCACACTTTTGGGTGGGCAGCCCAAGCGGTTAACTGATTTAATTTAAATATAGGAAATGTAGAACTGACAGGGGGCTTTTTCCCTGTGGACAAATTTGTGAACTATTGTTTGTAAGAGGAACTATTTTGTTTTACAATGAGAAATTGCAAATTTTGCCTGTTGGAGAAGGTGTTATGTGGAATGTTTCAATGTGATAAAATGAACAATGTTGAAGGGGAACTATTTAATTTTTTGCTGTGTTTCATTAACTGTGAGAGCGTTCTAACCTTCTGGACCTATGTTCTTTTCCTGAATGTTCTCTAGTATATTCTGTGACTTTTTCTACTATGAGTAATGAGATTTTTTAACTGTTGATGAGCTATCTTATCATGTATACTTTTATTCATGTTTATATGTTTTGGTTATAATAATAGGCATCTGTGATTTTCCATAACAGGTGAACAATATTGCATTACTCATGAATTAATATCTACCTCTCTAGAGATAGCCTAGTTAGTACTCCTTTTCTTGTTTTATGTGTGATTTAGGTGCTTGTGAGTTTTAAGACGAAAGGTAAGAACCTGCGCATCACTTTGTGAATACTCCTGGCATTCTTTATCAAATCTGCATGTTAAATAGGCACTAGCATATAATACTTTAAGTCTAAAATAGCAAAAATATACATGGTGGATCGGGCCGCAACCGATAAAACCTTTATTTTTGTTACTTGACCTACGGTAGCCGGACCGCAAACCGGACGAATTCCCTACACTAAACAGTCATGGGATAATCGAGAACGTTAACAGGGGAGAATCCTTTGCTGTTGCCACCTACGAATTTCCAGGCCTCAACAAATCCTTCAATCAGTGTTCTAAGAATAAAGAAAAAATATATAAAAACATTTACCTCTTCCATATTCATTTTCAACAGATAAACTATCAGAAAATTAATGAATAATAGAAAATAACCAGCAAGAAAAACTTCTACAAGCTAGGTCTAAAATTCTAAGTCCGTTCTGCAACTAAACATGACCCTGATAGAAATATGCATCAATTAAACCGAAACACATTCAAATCCTTTGCATAACATGAACCACTGAATTCAAAAATAGAAACGTGAAAATCAAACCCTCCGGCATCCCATAAAAATAGGGTAAATGCCTACGACGAAAATAAAACTGAACTTCCCCCCCCCGGATGGCCATAGATAACCCCACAAAAACCAGTGCATACAACGTAATGCTTGTCTGCACCAGCTACCTGAAACTTTGGGCTGAGATCGAGTTTTCATAACGGCTTGAAAATAGGCTCAAGAAAACAAACCCCCCACCGTAAATGCTATGAAACTGACCAATACTTCATGCTGTAATCATACTTAGACAACCAACTACCAAACGATGGGAAAAACCCAAACAGGGGAAAACCCTAGTTCCCAAAAAAGCCAGTAAACTCAATAGAAATGAGAAAACATGGTTGGCCTACCTGGCAAGAAAACTACAGTTGACATGATGGTCTGAAAAATCCACGGCAGCACTTCGAACGAATGAAATCCTGACAGCTAAGCATGGATGCACAATTCGACAGGGACATAGCAAGCGCAAGTTCACAAGGGTAATAATAAAATAATACCCCATCCCAATATATATACCTTAGGTGAAAAAATGTGGGTGGGAAAAACTTCCATTGGTGAGCGGAATAACTAAGCATCGGGCGATTAGTTCGCCAAGGCGCCTCAACGGTGGGAGCCATACAGCTTAAGGGTTTCACAACAAAATAAAACGTCCGTGAAGTAAAACTATAAAAAGCTATTGCATCGGACCTTGGAACCACTACAAAATCGGATGACTAGTTCAATGAGGAGCTGTAATGATGGAAATCACATGGACTAAGGGTTCTGCAGCAATAGAAAACATCGACAAAAAATCAGAACAAACCATCGGCGAACGAAAAACTCGGAAGACCATGAATCGGCGAAGCAAAGGACTAGGCTTCTGATCAAATGTCAAACATAATCTCGATAGCAAAAGAAAGCAAATCATTTAAAAAAAAAACCCACAGAATCGGCAAAGAAAAGGACTTTCTTCAAGGTACTTGCAATCTGCCATCCGAAACGGTGGCAACGCATAGGACTAAAGCTTCAATAGTGATAAAGCAAAATACACCGATAGTCAAAAAAAAAGAAAAAAAAGAAACAAAGAAGATAAAAACATCGACGAAAAACATGACTGTTCATCGGGACACTCATAATTTAGCTTCCGCAATGGCGGCTACGTATAGGACTACAGCCCCGATTCATTGTTCAATAAACTTCCAACAGCGAAAAGGAAATTATCTACAAACCAAAAATTCAAGTTCAAACCAAAAGCATCAACAAACAAAAGGTAGTCATTCAAATTTCGAAAATGATAACACTTAACCTCAATCCATCCTCAAAAGGTCCAAACCTGTAGCAGAGGAACAACAAAGTGCAGCAATCCCAAACAAATCTAGGCAAGATAAAATTAAAAGGAGGGTCCAAAATTTTAAAACATTTGGGAAAAAGTTGCAGCTGTAACAATTAGCGACTACCTGGTGAACCCAGATCTCTGGACAATTTCTTCCTTAAGTAACAAACTGTTTGACAATAAGACCAACATGTTGAATTCTTCTAGATGTCTGGATTTCCCAAATGGAAAATGTATGTACTTTTAACCATTGATGATAGTCCAATTTAAGAAAATGGAAACCAAGATTTCAAAGTCAAGATAACTCTTTTGAGGCTAGGAATATGAGTTTCATTTTTTACCTTTGTCTTCAGGTAGTTTCCAGCTTGGACACCATAAGATTGTAACATATGGTAAACAAAAGTATTCATGTGTTCCTCATTACCATGCTATTTTGCACTTTTGTGCTTTTGGACTTTTGTCCTTTCTTTTGAGCCCTCCTACATGCCTTTCTTTCTGTAGTACTTTTGTGCTTTTGGACTTTTGTCCTTTCTTTTGAGTCCTCTTGAATTCCTTTCTTTCTGAATATTTTATATTCAGGCTCCTCTGTCCACCTTTTGTGTGAGAGATGTATTTAATTTTCAGCTCACAGACGGAGAAGAAATTTGGCAATTTTGTACTCATATGATTTAGTACTTTGTTTTGAGAGATATTGCTTTCTCAGGAGATTCTTGACTCTTATTTTCCTTTGGGATTTCAATTATTGGCATGGAATCATTTATATATAATATAATGTTTACCTTGCTTCCTTTCCATGGGTCTTTTGCTGTCACTCCCTAGGACATTTTTTAAATGTGAGATGGATAGAGCCTCAAAATAGTACTCCAGACCTTTTGATCTTGAGTTATTTTACAAGGATTAAGTAGGACTTCAATGTGTTCATAGACATTTAGGAAAACTTCTAACTGGAAGAAATTCTTTCAGATAAAACAATAGTACACAGTCTTATAATCAAGGATTTTAGTTAATCCAGAATTCTGATACTCTCCATGCAACCAAAAGTCTGCTTCTTTTTATTGAAATCAATCAAAATCTAAACTAAAAATAGACAAAAATAAAATAAATCAAACATAAACAACCAAATCAATTTATTTATGTACAAGATAATCCAAAAAAAAAATCAAGAAAAATCATAGTTTGAGAACTAAACCACTAACTGGTCCATCCTCTGCCCACCCCTATAAATATGGCAACTTGTAAGTTAAGGGGCTAGGCTTGACTAAAAAATGAAAAAAACTAACCATTATCTAATTCTACTATACTTGAATAAAAAAATACATCTACTATTTTACAATCAATCTCATAAGCCCATGGAAATCGAAGGAGATCGAGTTGGGTGTCTGATGTACTGCTGGCTTCTTCTTCTTCGTAGTCTCTCGGTTCTAGCTCAATTAGATGATTTCCCAACACAGAATTCACTGGTTCATTTTTTTCTTCCAATTTAGTCACATTGTGCTTCATGTGGGGCTCTCTTAATATTTTAATCTGGTTTGGACTTCCCTTCTGAGGAAACCACAAGTGTGACCAATCTGAAGAAAAATACCCATTTAGTCTTGCTGACCAGTCTCGATTCAAAATCAGTCCATAGCCATCAGGTATGTTTGCTACCACAATATCAATATACTGACATATCTTTTCATTTGTAGATAAGTAAATCAGAACATCTTCCATTTCCCCAACTACTTTCACATTGGTCCTGTCTAACTGAGTAACCTCCCAAGTAGTAGGTTTAGGTTGTCCCTTAATCTTTTTGTAGACTGCAAGTGGCATAACATTGATCAATGACCCTGAGTCTACTAAACAATTGTGCACCTTATGGTTTAAAATCTCCAGGGTTATGAGGAATGGTGGGGTTTTAAACCTAGTCTTACCTCCCACACTTGCTTCAACAATCTCTTTTATAGGTTGGTTATTAATGGGAAGCTCCTCCTCAGGTACCTCAAGTGCTTTTAACAATTCATACCCTATCTCAGGTGCTTTGATATTTTCCTTGACATTATCAGCTTCGTCTTCAATAGGCCTATTAGGCATGTTGACTTGTTTTGGATCTTGACTGCTAATAGTAAGTTCAGGTATTTTATCATATGTGTTGTTCTTCTGTATGTTCTTCATCTTCTCTTGAAATTTCTTGATCTTTGGAAGTATTGAATTGTCTTTACTTAACAAACCTTGGTTCCTTGTTGTCACATTTGTTTCTGATATTTCCTCATGCTACAAAGTACCTTTGTCTTCTGTATCAAAAAGTAAGACACAGTCCCATAAAACCAGAGCATCATCCTCTTGTGTTTATGTGTATTTATTTCCCTTTTCCTCCTCCTCATCAGCTTCTATTAATTTGGATTCCAATAGCTGATTCATTACTAATGTCATTGAATTGATCCATTGAGGACAATTTTTTTCAGAATGAGGCTGCTGATGAAAGGTGCAAAAATTATCCATACCCACCTCCGTTAAATTCATTGATGCAGGACTATGTGGAGGAGGCTTAGATTGATTGTTGTCCTCTCTCCTTTTATAGTAAGGCTTATAAGATTTCTGAGCTTCTTTTTCCTTTTCCAGATCTATTATTCTGTTAGATAGTTTCTGTATCATTTTCAACATTCCTCCAAATTCATGTGACTTCTCCTCCTTAGGATTAGACAGTAATAAGGCTTTCTTACCAAAAATATTTTCTACCGACTACTCAGGAAAATATTCTATGCTCTCTCTTTCAACTTCTACTCTCTCGGCTTCTTCATAAGTTTTTGACAACGTAGGTTTGACTTGCATCTTGGAAAACATGGCCAAGTTAGGGCCTAAAGCTGAAGTATAATATTCGATCAAAATCTTATCAGAGGGTTTATCAGTTGCAGAAAAATTCTTAAGATAAGTAGCAAACCTTTGGGTGAAACTATGCACTTTTTCTTTTCTTTCTTTCTTTAAAGCGCACAACCCTTTCATTAATGCTACATGAGTTTTTTGGACTGTATATTTACTTCTTAATATCCTTTCAAATGTGTCCCAGTATGGGATTGAGTTTGCAGGAAGAGAAAAATACCATGAGGCTACTGCTCCTTTCAGGGTATGCGGAAACAATCTGCAGACTACATCTTCATGTTCTCCAGCCCTTAGTCCTTCTATAGCCAAGTAAAATCTTTGAAAATGATCATCTACTAAAATATTTTCACTTGGGTCAAACTTGGGCAGCATTTTCTCAAAATCCTGAGGTAAGTCATGTAAAGGGGGTGCCAAGATTAAAGGTGACCTAGCCCTCCAAGTAGGTGGTGGATTCGGTGCGTTGGGTGGTTGATTTGCATTCATGTTTGCCATGAGTGTGGATGGAGAATGAGGTGGTGAGTGAACAGAGGTATGAACAGGTGAATAGTAAGGTGTATCTAGGCCCACTTGATTCAAAGGATGAACAACTTCCTATAAGGCTGTTTCTACCAGTTCTTCAAAATCTCCAACCAACACTGCGTCTTCCAATATATGATGGTATTTCTTCTTATATTATCTTCTGGGAAAGACATGAATAATTGGTAATCCTCCAATCTTCTTCACATATGCGCTAGTATGTCTTCTTAAATCATTAACTACTTCATTATCGACCGAATACAGATGCTCTTTACCTTTCTCTTTAGGAATTGAATTGGGAAACAAACTGCTTTCAGAACTATCACAGGTGGAATAATCTCGAGAAAATAAGTTTCCTTGGCCAACCATGTACTGGCTACCCTCCTTCTAGCGCCAAAAATAGTTAAGGCCTGGAAAATTGTAGGTGACAATAGTTAGTGATTCTCCCCAGTAAACGTTCCCAACTAGCCCGTTACTGTTTGGTATGGGGAATCCATCCAGTTTACGGTCTGGCTACAGTAGGTCAAGTAACCAAAATAAAAGGTTTTACCGGTTACAGCCCGGTCCACCGTGTATGTTTTTAGTTTTTTGTATTTAAGTATGAGATCCAAGTGCCTATCTAAAGAAAATGCAGATTGATAGAGAATACGAGGAGCGGTCACAATGTGATGCACAGGTTCTTACCTCTCATCTTAACTCTCTCACATCTAAACCACACACAACAAGAAAAAAAAACTAAAACTAACTATCTAACCTATCCCTAGGGAGCAAGATTATCATTTATCAATGAGTAATGTATTTTGTGCATGCATTAAGAAAAATCATAGATAACTGTTACTCCTTTCAAAACACATGAACATATATAGATATATGAACAACTAGATAGCTAATTGTTTATGAACAACATTCATTACTCATAGTGGAAATTTCATAGAATAAACTAGAGCGCATTCATAATAAGAACATAGGTTCAAAGAGTTAGAACGATCTCACAGTTAGTGGATAACAACTGAAAACGAAATAGTTCACATTCAACAAATCCATTGCACAACATTTGAAACCTTCCACGAATCTTTCTCCAACAGGAAACTTGTAATTTATTTATGCAAAAGGAAATAGTTCTTCTTACATTATACTTTCAAAAATCTATCTGGGAAAAATTCCTATACTACATCTAACTCTCCTATACTTATACAAAAAAGCAAAACTTCTGGGCTACCCCCAAATAACTCTTGGGCTTCCCCAACGTTTCAATTCCCAAAATTCGTCCTATAGTGAGTGCTCATACATTAGACAATATATTACATTTAAAACAAAAATTTAATAGAGCACTTTATGAAGAGGGCCCCGCTTAATCATTAACAAACTTTTTCCACGCTTAGGCCTCTGCTGTTATGCTTTCGAAATCTAAAGGTTCAAGAAAATGGATGTTGATCTCATGTTTTGCAGCCTGATTCTTAACCACCTCAATTCTTGCTGGACTCAAACGTAACTGATCTTCAAGTAAATGGATGCTGACTGCTGAATGAGCTACTGCATTCTTCAGGATCTGCTCATCTAAATATTTGACTTGTTGTACCTTCTATTCATCCTCCTAGTACCTTCTATGTAACTGTTCTATGAACAACTCATGTTTAGGAAGTGCATCCAATCTCTGTTCTGCAACAACTTGGCATCTGTTGTAGGTTACCAGCACCCTTCTGCAGTATTCAGTATAGGCTCCTCTCATTTTCTTCACAGTCTTCTTGAATTCCTCCGCAGTATTTATTGCAAATTCTAATAAGTCATAGTCCTGCTTCAAACTATGTCAATCCTTAGATGGTAGTTCTGCAGGGGTTTATTTGCTTGTTTCTAACCAAACTATTCTTCTTATCAGGACTTCCAAAATATCCTGAGACCTATATACAAAATATGAAGTAGTGTCTAGGATTTCTTCCAACTTTCTATCTATATGTAAGATCTTTCTTTCTTCTTCTTCATTCTTTAACCAACTCTCAACCTCTTGTGCTAGCCTCCTAGCATCCTATTCCCTCTTATTGGCTTCCTCTTCTTCAACTTTCGTTTGTGTAGTTTTTCCCTTACCGCCCACAATGGTGATCTTCTGCTTAAATCTTTTCTTTAATGCAGTCATGTTCTTTGCATTTTTGAAGATTTCTTCATCCTTGTCTCAGAAATTTTTATATTCAAAATGAACATTTGATTTTTTACAATGCTTTGCAACCTTATTTCGGGAGTCATTCCTGTGGAATTTCATCTCCCAAAAATGAAAATGCTCCAACTCTTGTACAAACTCAGTAGTTAGTTTGACCCTTGAAAATTTGTAACTTCCCAGCTAAAAAGGTATGGCAGGATAGGTTTCCTTCTTATGTTCAAACAGGAAGCTTCCTACACCATCTAGATAAACTTGCCTAACTACTTCTTTATGTACCACATAATCAGTGGCATACTTAGGGAGTAAAGAAAGTGCCCTATAGAAACCATACATTCTAATGTACATCCCCTCTTCAGTCAAATAATAGCTCCCATGTTCCTCAATGACTTTGAATGCCTTCTCGGACATGCAGTTGCATTCTGTCTGGAAGATTAAAGTGTACAAAGGCATAATGAAATGTTCACATATCTCCTTATAGTGTCTATAATATTTGTGTGCCCAAAATAGCTTGCATGCAGTGTACACAGGGGTTCTGTCCCTATCCCAATTGCACCTTAAGGATGGAAATGAATAGGTACACAATATACACCTGGTTCTCCCTCAGCAACATGATCCTTCTTCTTTTGTCTTTTAGACATATCTCCTTTGAAGAAGTTGCCCTGTCATAGAGAAAACATGCTCTTAGGCTATTGGATCTTTCAATTAGTGTTCTAAGAATGAAGAAAATATGTATAAAAGAATTTACCTCTTCCATATGCATTTTCAATAGATAAACTATCAGAAAATTAATGCATAATAGAAAATAACCAGCAAGAATAACTTCTGCAAGCTAGGTCTAAAATTCTAAGTCTGTTTTGCAACTAAACATGACCCTGATAGAAATATGCATCAATTGAACTGAAATGCATTCAAATCCTTTGCCTAACATGAACCACCGAATTCAAAAAGAGAAACACTAAAATCAAACCCTCCGGCGTCTCATAAAAATAGGGTAAATTCCTACGACGAAAAGAAAACTGAACTACCCCCCCCCGAATGGCCATAGATAACCCCACAAAAACCGGTGCAGAGAACATAACGCTTGTCTGCACCAGCTACCTGAAACTTCGGGTCGGGATCAAGTTTTCATAACGACTTGAAAAAAGTCTCAAGAAAACAAACCCCCCACCATAAATGCTATGAAATTGACCAATACTTCATGCCGTAATCATACTTAGACGACCAACTACCAAACGGCGGGAAAAAACCAAACAGGGGAAAACCCTAGTTCCCAAAACAACCAGTAAACTCAAGAGAAATGAGAAACCATGGTTGGCCTACTTGGAAATCAAACTACAGTTGAAAGGATGGTCTGAAAAATCCACGGCATCACTTCGAACGAACAAAATCCTGACAGCTGAGCAGAGATGCACAGTTCGATAGGGACAGAGCAAGCACAAGTTCACAAGGGTAATAATAAAATAATACCCCATCCCAATATATAGACCTCAGGTGACAAAATTTTGGTCGGGAAAAACTTCCATCGGTGAGCGAAATAACTAAGCATCGGATGATTAGTTCACCAAGGCGTCGCAACGGCGGGAGCCATGCAACCTAAGGTTTCCGCAAAAAAAAAAAACGTCGGCGAAATAAAACTCTAAAAATTTGCAGCATTGGACCTCGGAATCACTACAGCATCGGATGACTAGTTCAATGAGGATCCGTAAGAGCAGAAATCACATGGACTAAGGGTTCCGCAGCAATAGAAAACATCAACCAAAAATCAGAACAAACCATCAGCGAACAGAAAACTCGGAGGACCGTGAATTGGAAAAACAAAGGACTAGGCTTCCGATCAAATCTAAAAAATAATCCCGATAGCGAAAGAAAGCAAATCATTTAAAACAAAAAAAACCTGTGGAATCAGCAAAGCAAAGGACTTTATTCGGGGTGCTTGTAATCTGCCATCCGAAATGGTGGCAATGCACAGGACTAAAGCTCTGATAGTGATAAAATAGAAAACACCAACTATAAAAAATAAAATAAACAAAGGCAATAAAAACATCGACGAAAAACACGACTTTCCATCGGGACACTCATATTTTAGCTTCCGCAATGGGGGCTGCGTAGAGGACTACGTCTCCGATTCATTGTTCAATAAAATTCCAATAGCGAAAAGGAAATTATCTACAAACCAAAACTTCAAGTTCAACCAAAAGCATCAGCAGACAAAAGGTAGTCATTCAAATTCCGAAAATGCTAACACTTAACCTCAATCCATCCTCAAAAGGTCCAAACTTGTAGCAGAGGAACAACAAAGTTCAGCAATCCCAAACAAATTCAGGCAAGATAAAATTAAAAGGAGGGTCCAAATTTTTAAAAAAATTGGGAAAAAGTTGCAGCTGCAACAGGTCCCTACATCATGAGTAAAGTCTTAGAAAAAGGGGCTTATGAGCTTGCTGATTATGATAGGATACCTTTTGGGAAACCTTGCAATGGGTTTTACCTTAAAAATGTACTATTCTTAAATACATTTTTGATATAGTAACTTGTATATATGTACATTGATTGAATTTTTTGGTGTGGTTTCATTATTTCAATATGGTTTCGAGATTTTGTCAATACTATTTATACCATGGTTTAATTATGCAGATCAAATGGATTTTTATGGTTGTGCTAATGGTGCTTTGTTAGGATATTTAGACACTTAGGAGTTAGTTAAGAACAACTTGTGTAATATATCCGTTAGGTAAAGTGTGTTTCTTTATTATGCATTAGTATGCATTTGTAAATATTCTAATCCGATGGTCACGATATGCTCTAGACATAAAGTGATCTGACGGTTCAACTTTTCTTAGGTCATACCTACCATTGATCCATGGCGTAACATCTGATTGGTCTATGATCTCTATTTAAATAGCATAGAGGGTCCTTGGCTAGTTGATCAATTATGAGAAGCTCATGTAACTTCTTTTCTTTTGCATAATAAATTGCTCCAAGTGGCTATTTGACTAGGGCCGTGGACTGTTTCCCTCTCAATGGTTTTAACCATGTGACAAACGTCGGTGTTTTGATCTATGATCTGTTTGTGTGAAGTAGTTGTTGAAGGTGTTCGGTCTTTTGGGATTACCCTGTGTACCCGAACATGGTATCAAAGCGTTTATGAAGAGTCGCTTTCAGTTTTGATCAAGATCTGGAACCAGGGTTGCCGAAACTTTGAAAAGGTTTCTGGTTCTATATTTTCTATGCATTTTTGTCCTGTGAGAGTTATTCCATTGCTTCTGAAGTGTCGTTTCCATTGTGTTTGTGCCAGAAATTGTTCTTAGACTACCAAAAGAACAAGCCAACACAATCTCAAAAGTAAAATTAAATAAAATAGGTTTTAGGGTTTTAAAAAACTTCATCAGCAAGGAGGAAATAAACATCCACAAGCTAATATAGAATTGAATCATGCAAATTGGATAAACTGGGGATCAAACACATCCCAATAAGCCATAAACATTACACATGAAATACTAATTCCACCCATAGGCTACAAGCATTTACATGAATAAAACTTTAAACAAGAAATGAAATTGTAGACTGAGCAATCAAACAGATCAGAAATGAAAAAGCATGATAGGAAAAAGGTCTTATCAGTTTATATATAATCAATAACAATCATCCACTTACATAAGAGTTATAAGTGCTAGCTTGAGAAATCAAAGCTCCAAAAGCCTCTCCTTGAGTGAAAAATCCCTCCCTCAAAACTCTATGTTTGTCTTCCTTTTATCATTACAAAAGTAAATTAGTTCCATAACTACATTCTAGGTCTAAATTTGAAATAGTTACATCAATTAGTTACATGATAACTCAAAATCTTTAAAGATAATTAACCCAAAAATAACAAATCAGATTTGCGGAAATTTGGTGAATTTCTGCAAATTTGGGTCTCAAAGACGCCTTCATATCTCTTGATCCGGAACACCTGTGTAAAAAATGAGAGACATTTTTTAAATGAGTATGTTATGAAAAAAAACCTCTCTTGGGTTTTCAAAATTCCTCTTCAATTGATCGGAATATGTTCTGCAAATTTGTGACTAAAACAGGAAATTATTAAATAATTCAAACCCTGAAAATAGGCCACAAAGATGAATTAGAATCTCTCAAATGATAATAGTTGTTGCAAAACTGAGAGAGGTTTTTGTGAATGATTATGTTTTGGACAAAAACCTCTTTTTTGTTTCCTGAATTCATTTCCATATCCTTGTAAGCTGCTCCCAATGACAATGAAAAAAACAGGAAAAACAGAGCTGCTACAGGAATCTCCTCATGAAAATATTTGACAAAGGACTAAAAAATGAGCGTTAGATTATAAATCAAAACTTGGAATGAAATTTTATTATACGTTTTTGAAAGCTTAAAGATGTACATATTAACTAATAAGCCCAAAATACAAACCTTAAAACTAAAATAATGAAATGATTCAACCATTAAAAGCATTAGATCCAACCAAAATTATTGTTTGTCAAAAATTCTTAAAATCAACATGAAATATAAAATCATTTTAAACCAACGGTTGAAAATTATGACAAAAAGAACAAATAAACTAAGAACAAGATCTAGTTATAACACATTGGGAAAGAGTTTTTGTTTCACCGAAAACCGTTTCCATTTGTTCTAGAAACACCCATTTCGGCAAATCTGAAGGTATATTGTTACAGTGATGGATTTGTTTTATTTTATTTTTTAAATCTCTCATATTTTATCAGTTTTATTGTTAGATATTTACTATTTTAGTCTCGGAATGTTTCCTTCCCTTGCTGCATATGCTCTTTGTCGTGCACCTTGCGCGATTGCTGTGAATCAAAAACAGAAATGGGAAGTTTCTTTTCTTATCTTCTCGGCTACGTATGCTCTTTGCCATGCACCTTGTGCAATCACGACAAATCAGAAACAACGAGAAAACTTGAAAAACGTAGACTTTTTGGGTAAGTTAATCAAGATCTAACCCCATTGTGTGGAAAAAGTTTTTTTGTGATTTGCAAGAAAAAAGGCAAGCACGGAGAACGAGAGAGAAGAGTAAAAAAAAAAAAAAAACCTTCCTCTTTCCATTCTTTTACGTACCTTTTAAACTTAGCTCACTTGGTCCAAAGTTGCTTTATTCCGTCTTGAGTTCAAGTCTTATTAAGCTACTTTTTAGTGCATGCATTTTCTATTTTCAAGTTACTTTATTGTAAAAGTGCATCTCATATAAATAAAATAAAATATAAAGTGAGTCACTTAAGTCTTTTAATTTGTTGCCGCAGTATTTAAAAGTAACATTATTGTAAGAGTGAACATCACTTATTCCACAGAAGTGATTCACTTAAAAGCAACTTTATTGTAAAGTGATTGTCAAAGGTTGATCTTGCGAAGAGGGGGGTTCTTTTTTTTAGTTGGTCAAATTAATAACTTCCGCGTCACTATTGGGGACATCTTCAACATTTTCTTTGATCAAGCATAACTTCATCATCCAGAATCAATTTTCAGTGCCATTTTTCTTTAAAACTACATATTTTTTCGAGCTCTCTGCATCCAAAAAGTTAGTTTCTATTCTTTTAGCCATTATTTTATAGTATGGCCTCCCCTTGTGATATTATACTTACAAGTTTTAACTATTTTTCATGGAAATCTCATATGGAGGATGTTCTGTGAAGTAGGGGAATTTTCAGGATAACCTCAGGGAAAGAAACAGAACCCACTGATGATGATAAGAAAATTAAACGGGCAAATAGATGTGATGAATCTCATGGAATGATTGGGATATCAATCTCTACTAATTTGCGATTCCACATATCTGGAATTGATGAACCTGATATAGCTTGGGAAAAGTTGGAATCTGTGTTTGGTAAACACAATGAAATTCAGGGTCATGAACTTGAGAATGAGTTGCTTTTTTTGAATCCAAATGATTTTTCATGCATTCAAGACGATTTATCTAAGTATAAAACTCTTAGACTCTTATGTGCAGAATGTAAGATTAAGAAAGAAGAAAAACAATGTATTTATGATATTCTTTCCAAATTTGGACCTGCATATTCTATTTTTGTATCTACATTATACTCCATGAAAGAATCATTGACTGCAACTAGCTATCAAGAGCCTAGTCTTGAATCCTTTTGTGATTCCTTAATTAGAGAGCAAGATAAGCTCATTCATCTTGGAATAATTAACAATGCAGATAGATCTGGGAAAGCCTTATTGTCCCAATAAAAAGAAAAGTCCAAGCCTCCCAAGAAATAGAAATTTCGCAATAATAAGCCTAACAACAAGGGTTCCAAACCCTCTCAATCAGCTCCTTCTTTAAAACATGACAAAGGATCCAAGCCAAAAGGAAAGAAGACTGAGCTTCATTGCAATTTTTGTGGGAAAGATAATCATGATGAATCCAAGTTTTTCAAGAAGATGGAAGCCTTGAAAGAAGTAATGAAGAAGCACCACATCATCCTAGATTCATCTTCAGAATCTAACTCTCATGGACATGCACTTTATGCTTATGGTTACTCTTATACTGCATCTTCTTCTTCTACTTCAAATGAATGGCTCATTGATTCTGGAGCATCTTATCATATGGCTAAGGATCAAGCCATATTTTCTACTATGCATGAATGTAACACCAAACAAATATTTGTTGGTGATGATATATCTCTAAGCATTGTAGGATCTGGAACAATTCCAGTAGAAAATGGTCATTTCCGTGATGTACTATGTGTTCCAAAAATTTCCTGCAGTTTGTTATCAGTATATCAAATTACTCATTCCGGTGAAGGTAAAACTGTGACGTTTACACGTCACCAAGTTGTAATCAAGGATTTTAAAAATCCTCAAAATGTCCTTGGTACTAGAACTATTGATGATATTACTAGGTTGTACAAATTTAACAAATTTGGGTCATCACCTTTTCCTTCGTTGCTCATAGTGATAACTTGAGCAAACTTTTTCATGAGCGATTTGGTCACTTAAATTATCATTCATTGCAATAACTATGTAAAGACAATATGGTGACTAGTATTCTGATGGTATCTTGCAAGGATGGTGTTTGTTCTGGTTGTATACTCGGAAAACATCATCGGGACAATTTTGACAAACGTGCCTCTTAGCATGCCTCGGTTCCTTTGGAGCTTGTGCATAGTGACTTGTGTGGTCCTTCTGGTTTCAAATATTTCTTAACTTTCATTGATGACTACTCCAGAAACACTTGGGTTTACTTCATAAAACTTAAGAGCAAAGTATTTAACATGTTCTTGGCCTACAAGGTCCTTGTTGAAAAACAATCTGGTCATCAAATTATTAAGTTAAGATTTGACAATGGAGGAGAATATGTTAACAACAAGTTCACTACTTTCTACACTGAACAAGGAATCCAACAACAACAGACTATTCCATATACACCACAACAAAATGGTGTAGCTGAACAAAAGAATTGCACTTTAAAAGAAATGGCTAATTGTATGATCCAATCTAAGGGACTAAGTCTTCAATATTGGGATAAGGGCATAAATTGTGCAAATTACATAGTTAATCACACACCCACTAAAGTTTTACAAGGTATAACACCGGAAGAAGCATGGAGTAAAATTAAACCAGATGTAAGTCACTTCCGTGTGTTTGGTTGTGAATCATGGGCTCACATTCCGGATGAAAAATGAAAAGCATTGCAACCTAAAAGTGAAAAGTGCATATTTGTTGGATATTTTGAAGATGTAAAAGGTTATATACTTCTTCAGCCACATTCTCATGCTATAATCATTATAAGAGATGTTAAATTTGATGAAAATCTCTTGGCCTGCGATCCTAACTTGGTGAGTGTGCCATATTTGGCCTGCGATCTTGATTCATTGATTGTGCCTTCTTCTTCTTCTTCCAACTTCCTTGACAGGTTTCCAACTCCAGTTTCTAATGATGACAATGAGGATGAAAATTCACCTCTGCCTGCTCATGTTCCTCCAATTGCACCAACACCAATACTTCTTTGATGGGTCCATTCAACATGTGAAGTAGCTGGTGATCTTGTCGCTGATTCTAGAGATCAACGTCGAACATGTTCTCAGTTTCAGCAAGCCTTTTCTCTTTTGGCTCAAGTTTTCAAGAATCATGATACAGAAACTTTTGCAGAAGCTTTAGGAAATCCAGATTGGGATGCATCTATGGATGAAGAATATCGTTCCTTAATGGCGAATGATACTTGGGATCTTGTTCGTCTTCCAAAGGGAAGAAAACTTGTCAGATGTAAATGGGTCTACAGAACTAAGTATGCATCAGATGAAAGTGTTGAAAGACTTGAGGGAAGGTTAGTTGCCAAAGGTTTCTCCCAAGTTGAAGGGATTGACTACAATGAAACCTTTGCTCCTGTCACAAAAATGAATTCCATCCACCTTGTTCTTTCCCTTGCAGCCTTACATAACTAGGAAGTCCATCAAATGGATGTCAAGTCTGCCTTTTTACATGGTGATTTACAGGAGGAAATTTACATGGAACAACCTCTTGGATATGTTCAGGATAACTCTAGCCTTGTCTGTCTCCTTACGAAATATTTATATGGCCTTAAGCAAGCTCCTAGAGCTTGGCATGCCAAAATGGATAGCTTTCTCCTTGACACTGGTTTTTCTAGATGCCATTCTGACCCCAATGTCTATACCAAGAAAGTAGGAAACCATCTCATCATACTTGTTCTTTATGTTGAAGATCTTATCCTTACTAGTAGTGACCCTAAACTTATAACCCATGTGAAATCCAGTCTTAAGCAAAATGTTGAAATGTCAGACTTAGGACATTTGCATTATTTTCTTGGTCTACAAGTCTTGCAAACCAAAGAAGGGATATTTCTTTCCCAGTCTAAGTATGCTTGTGAAATTATTCATGCTTCCACATGGAAGATTGTAAACCAGCCCCTTCTCCCTTCCAGTCTGGAGTCAAACTTTCTGCCACTTGTACTTCCCCTGAAGTAGATGCCACCTTGTATTGTCAGCTTGTTAGTAGTCTTTTATACTTGACTCATTCTTGTCCTGACCTTTCCTTTGCCATTGGTCATATTTCCTGGTATATGAAAACTCCTCATGAAAGTCACTCGAAAGTAGCAAAAAGAATACTTAGATATATTCGACGTACAATTCAGTTTGGGATTCATTACAGTACAGGGGAAAAAATTTGTTGGTTGGTTTCACTAATTCAGATTGGGCCGGTGATCCTAATGATTGAAAGTTTACTGCAGGTTATGTTTTCAGTATGGGATCTAGACCTATCACTTGGGCTTGTAAGAAACAACAAGCTCTTGCTCTTTCTTCAGTAGAAGCAGAATATCGAGTTGCAGTTAATGCCAGTCAGGAAGCTTTATGGCTTCGAAAGATCCTTTTAGAGTTTGGATTCAAGTAGCAGCAGCCTACTCCACTTTGGTGCAACAATAAAAGTGCCATCAAGCTTGCAAAAGATCCAGTTCTACATCAGTGTAGCAAACACATTGAGCTACACATGCACTTCATCAGAAATCTTGTTCATGATAGTGTTCTTGAAATGCTCTATTGCCCTACAGATGATCAAGTTGCAAACATCTTCACCAAGTCTCTTACAGAAGTGAAGTTTTCTAAACTTTGATCTATGTTAGGAGTTCAGGAATGCGTCCTTAAGGGGGGATAGGTTCTAATGCCTCCTTCCTTCTCCTAATAGTGTCACTTTTGTAAATACTTCAATCCTATCCCAAGTTGTTCTTAAGGGGGTATGTTAGGATATTTAGACACTTAGGAGTTAGTTAAGATTAACTTGTGTAATATATCCATTAGGTAAAGTGTATTTCTTTAGTATGCATTAGTATGCATTTGTAAATATTCTAATCCAACGATCACGATATGCTCTAGATATAAAGTGATCCGATGGTTTAACTTCTCTTAGATCATACCTACCATTAATCCATGGCTTAACATCCAATTGGTCTATGATCTCTATTTAAAGATCATAGAGGGTCCTTGGCTAGTTGATCGATTATGAGAAGATCATGTAACTTTCTTTCTTTTGCATAATAAATTGCTCAAAGTAGCTATTTGGCTGGGGCCATGGACCGTTTCCCTCTCGAGGGTTTTAACCATGTGACAAACATCGATGTGTTGATTTGTGATCTATTTGTGTGAAGTGGTTGTTGAAGGTGTTTGGTATTTTGGGAATACCTTGTGTACCCGAACATGCTTGCCGTCTTACCTTGAACCTTGCTTCAGCTTACTGGGTTTTATATTCCCCAGATCATGACCTAGTTAGTTCAGGAGTGGTTTGTATAGATCCTTCAACCAATAATATCATCGAGTATCAAGTGGTAATAGGTTTCCTAAACAAGGATGCATCTCGGTACATTGATCATTTGGTAGTCTTCATGGACTCTCATCTAGTAGTTTTTCACTTAAATCACCTCTATGCCATCTGAAAATCCACACTTCTTCATCTTTTTCGAAGAGTGCATTTTTTAGAAAGGTCATTTGAAACTATTACTTATTGGCATATCCCTAGGTCTTGTAACACAGTTGCAAATTCATTAGCCAATTACATATTGGATTGATATATTGCTCACAAATAACAATTGATAAGTAAAAACCATGGTTCATTGTAAATAAAAATAATCAGTGAAAAGAAACAAAAATCATATAAATATCATTCCACATTTAAACATTGATAAACCACCAATAGATAAGTCTTTATATATATACAAAATAACAAAAATACTAAAGCTGGATAGCTTTCAATTTCTACAACATATGGGATAGCTAATGGTGCTTGTGATAACACATAATGGCTCTTGCCAATCTCTCTAGAAAGCGCCCAAAGCAGCTTGATACTCCAGTAGTGTGTCTCTGGTACCTCCTATGGAGGTCATATACATAAATATATGGAATATATAGAGTCAATCAGTTGAGGTTCTCCTCTAACTCAGTTAAATCATCGTCTCCTCTATTGATAAAGTGCCCCCTTGCTTGCCTGTCAATTAGGGAGGACCCCCCAGGTCCTACATATACCACATCTGCATGAAAAATTAGGTCTCTTTAACATCCATAAAAATTATAAAACATAAAATATAAAAACAATCAATGTCATAGTATTCCACTTACTAGTGTTGCCCCATTGGGCACCTATTGGTAGGGATAGGTTTGGATCTCCTATGAATTGAGTCCCAACATATGCGTAGTCCTTGATCATAAGTAGTTGGTCATCCAACCAGCAAAATAAGGAACTCCCATACTTGAATTTAGATCCATCACCACCATGGCGGGCCATGACCTCAACCCAAAGCAGCATGCAAGGGTCTCGTTACCTCAACTCAGTGAATGCTACCTACAGCCTCAGATGAGGTACCTTCTCAAAGAAGAAGGCTGCTAGGATAGTACCATAGCCAAATTTTTTCAACTATCCTTGTCGACACTTGGCCAACTACTCTTTGAATGTAATCCGTAAAGCCTCATACCAGTTGAAGACTATGTGTTCCATTGCCTCCAAAGCATAAAGAATATGTGCTCGAGAAGCCAGGTGAGCCCCTTGGCTCCTTGAAACTCATTGCATAATGAAAAGGACTATGCAAAGAGGAAGATCCATTACCTCTTTGATTGGAATTTTCTTTCCAGACATCTGATTACTTGGAATGCAGTGATAGTCTATGAGCTATTGTGTAGTAACATCTTCTCCCTTAGAACCTGTCAGTGAGATGGGTGCCCCTCTCCCAGAAAAACCCATAAGTAAGTAGATATATTCTACCTCCGCATTGAGAATATGAGTCCCCACCTCAAAATATTGTTGTTTCAGGTTCCACATTCTCCGGATGTATTCCAATAATCTCACGTGGGATCTCATGCTAGGTACATTGAAAATTTTTAAGAGTCCATAGCCTCATAGAGCAATGACAATGTCGAGATCATTCCTAGCCCTATAATCATTAATTTCATGTTTCATTTCTTTCCAAACAACCATATTCATGAAAGTAACCTACCAAAAAGTCAAATTGAGGTATTAGAACATAAAACCAAGCAGTAAAAATCCTCAAAATTTATTCTTTTGGATGCTCTCTACCACATTTTAGGGTAGTTCATGACACCACCTATGTCCCTTTAAGACAGAGTGGTGGCACCACCAATTTCTAAATGAAAAATTGCGGTGTCACCGAGGCACCACTTTTCCCGAAAGGCAAAAGTGCGTTACCCCATGAGCATTTTTTAATCTTTGGGTAAATATTCTGAGACCCTAAAAAATTTGCATGGAATGAAAAAAGAAAAGAATAGAAAGACTAGGGATGATTTTAGCTCTTACCCGAAGCTGACGGTTCTAAAAATCGCTGGCTGATGACTCTGGAATCCTCACTTGAAAATTGCACACAAATAGCTCAAAATGGCTCTTCAATTGGTAAAAGTGAAAATGGTAAGTGTTTTCACTATTCACTAGTTTTTATATGAAATATTTTGGATTTTTTATAATATTATTTAAATTATTTTTAACTATTTTAGTAGTAATTACCCTTAATTAGTCGTTAAAATCTTAATTTTGAATCTTTTGAACATCTAATAGTCATTTCAAAGGTTTTGCAGGGACAAGAATTGAAAGTTTTTGGTTATGTAAGAGTTTGTTTTTTACGTTTTCGTACTTACAAAAACCCTAAAAAGTCCTTGAGCTCTATTTCAAAATTTTGGTCGTTCTCTTTAAACTTAGTACTAAAATTTCGAGTCAAGTTTTGCTTATTTTCAGACTCATTAAACTCCTTTGTTGTGAAAATAAACCCTAATGGAGTCTTCTTTAAGCTCTTTTTGGACTCCTAAAATGTGAAAAGATCGTCGAGTGAACTTGTCTTCTTCATGCTTGTAAAAGGATGATAAGAGTCGTATTTCCAACGATAGTTTACCCCTTTTTAGGTTCATATTGACTAATTTACGAAAAAGGAACACTCTAGTTGATCTCAGCTAGAAGAGTTCTCTTGGGCATTATTTTAAACTTTTTTCGGCCCCTAGGGACTAAATCATATGAAAAAGGACCTTTTGGAGTCTTCTTTTCTTTTGTTCAGACTCTCTAAACATGAATGATACCGAGTTTACCTTCAATGGACTTGTTAAATTTAAACACTGAGAGACCCTTTTTTGGGAAAAAACCCCTCCTTTCTCAGATTCATGAAACATATGAGAATGGACTTATCCTATGATAATATACAATGAGTCTTTGTTACCCTATTTGAACTCATAAAAATGAAAAGAGGCACTCATCAATCATCATGGGTAAAGTAAGGGAAGTGAACTATATTTCATTTGCAATAATGTCAATTGTTAGTCACTTTTTAACATGGAACTTATCTACATTTCATTTTGTCAATTGGGTATTCAACTTATCTCTAAGTCGATCCAATTTCATGAGTCATGTCACTCCTTTGAGTTTTTCAACGAATGCATCGTCCGTCATCGCATTATGTCTTGGTATCCACCTAGTCAAGTCAATGCTGCCAAGTATTTAGTCGTGCTTCCGAATGGTCAAAGGGAAGTCATGTTGATATTTTGCATCTACAGTCAAAACTTTTTTTCAATTACTGTTGAGTCAGTCCTATGGTTACATCATACTTAAATTCCATAACTTTGGTCTAATTTTTGTGTTGTCGATGTGGGATTCATCATGGCCCTCCTTCGACGAGACTATTGCTATCGACTTCATCTCATCATCTTGGAATTAGTCTTAGAAACAAAAAACAAGTACCTTAAGATCTATATGCATTAATGAAAGACCCTCTCTCTTTCGAAAATAGGTTCCCATCATTGAACTTTGATTGAAAGATTCAACCGAGTGTTCGACATCAGATAATATATTCACACTCGGGAGATTGTACTAGGGTACCTTGGGAATCATTGACATATCATGGGGAAAATGCATCACTCTAAAGAGTGTGGACACTATATCCTTCATAGCATAAACATAATCACGTCCAAGGACTATATTTAAATCTAAAGGGTGTTGGACCACCATAACATGAATACAGATAGTTTTCCCTCCTAAAGTGATAGGAAAATGAGGAAGGATCCCTAAAGGTGCAGTAGGCCTACGATTAAAAGCCAATATTAGATCAGTAGTTGGAACAATACAAGGAGAAACTAAATCTTTCCAAGCAGTTGAGGACATAATGCTAACAAAATCCCCTTCGTCAACAATAGTGCGAAGAATCCGCCTAGCGGTAACTTGCACAATTATCTGGAAAGGAACACTAGAATGAAGATGAGAGTCTGTTAGGTTACTCCAGTAAAAGGAAATAACCTCGGTACTTGGAGAGGGTTTTGTTGAAAGAGACAAAATTTCCTCTTATCAAGAACAATCAGAAGGAAGCATAAAAACTTCAGTAGGTTTTAGTTCACTCTCTACTGGAAGAGAAGAACAAGATGAAGAATTGGTCAAAGAAAATACTTTAGTCTTAACACTTTGAGATAAAAGAGTGGGAGTGGGTGGAGATGACATAAATTTGAGCACTTTAACTTCACTCTTCAAAGGAAGAGTGGGATCAACCACATATGAATCTGAATTGACCACTTGGAATTCACTCTTAGAAGGAAGAGTGGGATCGACCACAGATGAAAGTGAAACAACAACTTGGTCAACCAGTGTGGGTTCAAGAGACAAATTACGATAACCTATTGGAATCCATTGCTGAGGAACAATAATATATTCCAACAAATTATAAGCTTCATCCATGCAAGGACAAATGTAATTAAAGTGCATGTTCTTACAGAGTAAGTGAGGATTTTTTACTTTACCTGTCACATACCCCAATTTTGTAAAATAATGTTAATTGTTTTAATTTGATTTCCTAAGACATTAGCATAAATTTAATGCTAAGTAGGAACTGATGACTCAACAGAGTCAAAATAATTGGAATGTAATTCTGAATATTTTATTATTAATAAATAAAAAGTGGAGACAACAACTTGACAGAGCTGTTAATAAGAGTGTTACTAGTCAAACTGGTGGAAGGAACTAGGTGGAGAGAAAAAGACAACTGGCAGCATCCTCAAACACTTCCTATGTTGCAGGTGGAAACTTCCCTACATTTGGGGCCATGATCCCCCAAGAAAGTGGGATCAGAGTAGGTGGCTCAATAAATGACAACTAACCCAAAAAGACCTAGGCAATCTTTTAAAAGTACCCAATGTAGAGAGCTGAGGCTGCTTAGATATTTTCTAAGAGAATAATCATTCAGGAGGAATGCACTTCAAGGAATTCATTGGGAAAAAGGGAAAATTGTAAGGAAGGTGTTTTGAGAGATAATCTGCAGTAACTTGGTCTGATACAGCTTGCTAGCTGAGATAATTTACTGATAAGTTCAGGATTGGTATTGAGTCTCAAGACTGGTACTTGATTATTGATGCACCTAGTTCCAGCCAGGGAGACCAGAGCAAGCTCAGGGGTCCTAAGAAGTCGTTGTTTGAGCGCTCTCCAGGAATTGGTAGGGAGGAACGGCCTCCCATTGCTGTTGTCGTCCTACCTGTGTTTTTCCTCATCTAGAGTGATCCAGATCGTACTCTAGCACAGGTGGTGAAATTATAGGAAGGGAATATGATGCAATGTTAGTTTGAGTAAGAGAATGATTACTTATGTTCTGTTATCAAAAGATTTAGCATTCTGTAAATGGAGTAAAGTTAGGGTTAAACTTAGACTGTGATTGTCAGATTTTAGTAAAGGAAAAATAAGCTATATCTTTTTACTAACAGAACTAGGTTCAGATGGATAACCAGATATTTTGTAAAAGCTTTTATTCCAGAAACTTTACTATATTACTTTGAAATCAAGGAAAGAATATAATAGCTAAACTAAGTAGTGTAAGAATAAATATAAAATGCTTTTCTTTTCTATAGTTATTTCTATCTAGATTTTAATTACTGAATGTACAACAACCAATCTATGAATAAAAATATCTAAACTGTGATTTTATTCTACCAAGAAACTAGTTAGTTTCATAATTTACTTACGGCTGTTATTATAACTAATTCATTTCATTTTTTTTTATCTAGCTGAGCTCGAACAATATCTATAACTATTAATCTATCTCTCATAAAGTTTAAACGAATGTTACAATATATTTACGAGATCGATCATAGATAGTTTATTAATTTTTTTATTATATATATACTAACCTCATAACATAATAATATAAAATAAAATACTAAGAAAACTTTTATAAAGTATTTAGCACAGAAGGCATAATAAATAAAGAACAAAATACTATCTCTCTATACATTTACAAAATAAACTAAGTATAAATAGCAATAGGAGCAATAGTACTTACAGGTAAGATAACATTCTTACAATATACTTTCTTATTATATACTTTATATGGACTAAGTATGCAGGTAATATATAAAATATAGGAACAATATTATTATTAAAGTAATGCTTTTATCTCATTATAGTAACATGAAATAAAATATAAATTCTGTACTCAAAAGAGGTAACCGACAGTTACTTAAGTACACCACAAGAAACATGAAATTCTTGTATTACGAAGGTTAAAATTTATATAACAACATTTACAATTCTTTTATAATAAAGTAAATTAATATAAAAACCATGTACAGAAACCCTAGCATTTGAAAAATTAAATAATATTACGGGGTAAAAATCTAGTGCATTAACACGCAAGAAAGTAAATCAATAGAGTAACAGTATGCTTGATTTACCGAGTTAACCAAACAATATACAACATAAGTAATAACCCATTAATTTACAAAAGCACAATTATAAATAAAGATAATTTTTAAAGAAACTGTAAACACTTCTTATATGTCCGAGTTAGGGTAAAACCCTATGAATATCAAAATGTACAACAAAGTTAATAAATGGAAAGAGTCTAACTCTTTATTGCCTCTCGGCCTTAAACAAAATCCATAGAGTGAGGCTTTTACAGCCTTTCCATCTTTTACATTTATATATACATAGTAATCAACAAAACTAAGTTTTACAGTCACAGCCTAAGCTAGAGACCCTACATCAAGCAAGGGGTTTAATATCAACAATAAACAGCGAACAGGTCAACCCAAATAAACCAAAACCACCAAGGTTTTGCAGGCCACAATGTCCAACTATTAAAGGAACCATAAGGGACCAAACAAGGAGGAAGTTCCATGGATAACCCAGGGCTTACCCGTGAACCAACAAGTAGTTGCCACAGCTTCGTATCAACCGCCCAGAGGGAGACAGGCCAACACCTGTGAACGTGAAGAATGAAAGTGTTAAAACTGGTATACAAATTAAATAACTGTGTATAGTAAACGAAACTGCAGCAATAATTATTTTTGAAATAAAATTTCTTACCTAAAATTTTTACCGAAGTGCGACCACCCACGAGCAGTAAAGCAACCACCAGCGCGAGGAGAAGGAAACCCTTCATTTGCTACAAGAAGGAAGGAGGTTACCACACAGTAAACAACCAACCATGGTTGATAATAGGAGCCACAAGCACAGCAAACAATTACTCTTGGGTCTTCACTAATTAACCAGCCAAGGAAATTATTCTACGGTGAAAACCTATGCCCCAACCACTATGATTTTCAAGACCACGACTCGCAGTTCCAGGCCAAGGATAAAGGAAAACTCTGTACAGTTGAAGGATTTAGAATGGAGCTATCCATGACGGTAAAACCCTGGAGCAAGTATCACTAACCCTTACCCAAGCAACAATAGTTTCATGACAGCATCTCTCTATTAAGCATTCGGGGCGAGCTTACCATGGAAAAACAGCAGACAGGAAGACTACCAATAGTAGGTGCAAGTGACAGTGCAGACAAGAACGCCGTAGCAGAGTGGCAGGAGGCCCGAAGGTGACAGAGCTAATTAAAAATTAGGGTTCTGTGCAGTGCTTGTAACTGTGCAACACATGGCCAAGACAATGCCACGTTAGTCAACAAATAATTTGCATGCTGTGGGTAAAAGTCTATAGTCCCAGCGCACTTTCCATCATGAGAATTTTTCCAATCATTTGGTAATCAAAGGATCAACTATAAGCCATGTTCCAATGTCAACCTATTATATACATTGCATGGAAAACATAAGATCATATTACTACAAACACTTTGCCATTGCAATCATCGAGGTCGTGGGGGATCTTACGACCCTTGTAATTTATAAAGTATGGTGCTCTTAAAATGTAAGTCGAGTTTAGCCTTATTTTACATCATGGCATGGTCCTTTGCATAACCCTTTTCTCTATGCTATGCAAACATTCCTTCATCAAACAATTATAACCATGGTAGTAATAGAGTCTTGTAAGTATGTTATAAAAAGAGATTAATAACGTTTATTTCTCTTAGTGAGGAATTTACTCACAAACAAGTACTCATTCAACTAAGTAATTGTAACTTAAGCAAAGGTGGAATCAATACTTAATCTAGTATATGATGAATGTAAAGGAGATAAAGGAGACATCATAGTAAAAGATTATAGAACTTAAATTCAAGGGTAAACCATAGACTCATTATGGGTGAGGTCTATCCTATGACCCCTTTGTTATATAAATGTGGTATTTATTCACTAAACCAACTTTAACTTTATTCAAAGTTAGGCTAATTGTTATGTTATAAAATAAATTTATGTAATCATTCTATGGTAAATATCTTTCTTGCTAGTGTTAGTCTCATTACCTTTGAATGATTTATTTTTGAACTAGCAAGGTTTGCTTTTGAGCATGATAAGTCTTACAATGCTTAAGGGCTTAACCTTGAAATTTTAATGATATATGTTAACCATAACTGAATGTTACTTTCCAAGTGATTATAGTACAGAAGAATTTAATTCTCCAACACTAGTAAAATTTAATTGAATATGGTATGCAATAAGGTTATAACCCCTTAAAACTTCAAAGGAATGGAAGTAGGATTTGGGTACATAAACTCTTTATCAATATACACTACGTTCATATCAAGCAGTAACCAAATCAATTATGCCGTAATTAGAAATTACGCACATTTTAAATTAGACCATTGACTTAATAACTTTGCCATTATTCATCTGCTTGCAAAGAAATATTTAAGACATTTTACACTTGACGGATAGTGTAGACTTCGAAGGACTCAGTACGCTTTGAGAACTATAAATTCCATCTACTAGAAAGAAAGTAGCTGTCGCCATCACTAACAGAACTAAATATCATTTCCATAACATCTTAAAAAGAAGAATAGTTCAATGATTTTACCTCGATAAGAAATGGAAATTGACTAGCATGTATATTCTTTTACTGAGTTTAATATTGTGTGACGAACTTATAATTGAATGCTTTAGAAGTTTGACAAGCAGCACCTGAACTTCTTACCTGTAAGTCTGTAAGAGCAAGAAAACTTTCTGCTTTAGCTCAAAAGCTAAGTAAACCCAGAAAGTTTTCATGACAGTTCCACCTTGTGTTCGCAAAGAAAAACAAGTCAGTAAACTGAAAAAGAAATTGTTCTATAAGATAAACATAATCAAATAAATAATTCAGATAATGAATTCATTAACATTTAACTAAATAAATAATTAGTTGACTGTATTTATGAAATTTATCTGTATTTTGAAAATTTTAAATTTTTCGGAAAATTTGGGGTTTTGACATGTGGTATCTGAGCATAAGGTTCAAACACTAGGCCTTGATGCAGCCCAACTAGCTTTCATAGAATAGTAAATTAAAATAAGATGCTAACATATATTTTTTTTAATGTTAAGAACATAAAATTTTCTTTTTCTGAAGTTAATAGGCAGGTAGGGAAAAACTAGGAGAGTATGCACAGGAGGAGTCTCCAGACACAGAAACAAGACAATTGCCCAAAGAACCTATGTTAGAAGAGGTGACTGCCAACTATTTAGAGCTGTTGCAGACTGTAAAATATTTGAAGACTGAAATGGAATCAGTGAAGAGGGAGAATGAGAGGATTTTGAAGGCTCGGGAAGAATTGAACCAAATTTTAATAGAAAAGTTCCAAACTGAAGGAAGGAGAGGAAGATCAAAATCTGAGGATGTTAGTCATTAAAGAAGATCTAAAAAGATGAAGCTGGTGAAAACTGAAAGTAGTTCATCATCTGAAGGGTTCGGTGAACGACAAAGTTACCATACTACTAGTGACAGTAGTGAGGCTGATTTGTATGACAGAAAGAAGAAATACAGACCATATGAGGAAATTTCAGGGGAGTTTAAAAAGTTAAAGCCCCCAACTTTTAATGGAGAGACCGAAAAAGGGGAGGAAGCAGAGTCCTAGTTGTCCAGGATGAGGAAATATTTTCATATATATAATTACTCTAATCAGCTAAAGGAAAGGATGGCAATATATAACCTCTCCGGAAAAGATGATATATGGTGGCAATATCTGAAGAGAGTTAAGGGTATCAGAGAAAAAGAAGTTAATTGGAGTACCTTTAAAAGGTATTTCAAGAAGAATTTTTTTTCTGAGTAATATTACGAAGAAAGAGATAAGGAGTTTTATGAATTGAAGTTAGGTTCAATGACTATGAAGGATTTGAACAGTAAATTATTAAGCTTGCTTAGGTATGTACATTACCTAGTATATGAGAAACCTAAAGTGCAGCGATTTCGCAGCTGTCTACCGTATCATATTAAGGACAGAATTAACTATGATAACCCGAAGACTCTGGAGGAATCCATGAGGAAGGCTAATTTTTGTTTTGAGCAGAACCAGAAGAAAGAAGGTTTATCCAATTGGAAGGCTAAGAAAAATAACAATCAGCCTAAGTTTAAGAAGAAAGAATTTGTACCCCAGAGGAATTTCAAGAATAATAAGACTAAAAATTATTCTAACAATAAGAATTTCTAGGGAAACAGAAATGGTACTTCCAATAATTCGAATAATTTTAAGGGCAAGGAAGCTGCAAATAACCATGTAAATTTTACCAAGAGTTTTGAACGTAAGGAGCCTGTTAAGTGCTGGGAATGTAATGGACCGCACTATGCCTCGGTCTGTCCAAACCGAAAAAAGTCAGTCAACAATATTCATACTGTGCAGGAGGAAATGACCATTGGAGAACTAGCGAGGACTATGCCCAGAATTAATGCAGCTTTGGAGAACCGCCAAGCTGACTATCAGACTTCCATAGTGGAAGTAGAAGGTATGATTAATCAAACCCCTGTAACCATTTTAATTGATCTAGGAGCTAGTTTTAGTTACATTGCACCTCAGATAGTGGAGAAATGTAAGTTTTCTATAGATAAGTTTGAGGATTCCTGGTTAGTTCAATTAGCCACTGGGGAAAAAATAAAAGTAACATGTTTTGTGAAAGAATGTGCTTTACATATGGATGAATTTAAAACTACAGTTAAGCTTAATGTTTTTCCACTTGGCTCATATGATTTACTGATTGGCATGGATTGGTTAGAACAACATAAGGTAGTTTTAAATTGTTACGATAAAACTTTCATGTGCTTAAATAGTGATGAACAACCAGTAAAGGTTAAGGGTATTCCTAGAAAAACTAAAATTAGATAGATTTCTGCTTTACAACTTAAAAGAGCTGTTAGAAAAGGATGTAAAGCATATGCAGTAACTATTACAGATGAGGAATTTAAAACTAAAACAGATAAGTTGAAAATAGAAGATATTCCTATTTTAAAAGAGTATACTGACATATTCGCAGAATAAATTCCAGGATTACCTCCAAGGAGGGAATTGGATTTCACTATTGAGCTAGTACCGGGTGCAGTACCTAGCTCAAAAGCTCCGTATCGAATGAACATTTTAGAAATTAATGAGTTAAAATCTCAATTAAAAGAGTTAATTGATAAAAATTACATTCGACCTAGTGTGTCTTCTTGGGGAGCACCGGTCATCTTTGTTAAAAAGAAAGATGGAACTATGCGACTATGCATAGACTACCGTCAGCTAAACAACATGACTATTAAAAACAGATATCTGTTGCCCCGCATAGATGATCTATTTGATCAACTAGGTGGAGCCACGGTGTTCTCAAATATAGACTTGAGGTCAGGATATCATCAAGTAAGAATTAAGGATGAATATATCTTCAAGACATCCTTTAGAACAAGGTATGGACACTACGAGTTTGTCATAATGCCATTCGGGCTTACCAACACCCTAGCTGTCTTTATGTGCTTAATGAATAATATAATGCTTGGGAAGAACAAAAAATTGCTCCAAGGGACAAAGGGATGCATACTCAAGTATAAGCTCTGGCAATAATGGACTATAGTTTTCTTGCTCTCAATTCCTCATGCCTTCAATGTATCCAAAGGGTTCCTTATATAGTTCTTCAATGGGGTAATGAAGGGTCGATTCCAAGTGATCTCAAGTCATATGGAAGGTCAGGAGACAAGTGAGTCGGATCCACATCAAGGAAAACTCCAAAAGAATTTGGTCTTTTGCACACATCCTGATGTATGCGATTTTAGGGGTCAAACCCATATATATACTCGATAAAGGGTTTAAAAGTCGCGTATGGAAATTTTTTCATGTTTTGAGGGATGATCTTGGAAACATCAAAGGTACAAAATTGGTCCATGGGGTCTAAGGAGTCTGCAGAGGGACAGGCAAGGCCATAAAAATGTGATTCACCATGTGTGGTAAAATCATCTATAACAGATTCCCCCTAATGTGTGAGGTCAGAGGGGTCATACGATGGCCGAAATACATTATAAGTCCATCCTAGAAGTGAAGTGATGAAGAAACCAATGGAAGAACTAGTCATCCAATCATTACAATACAATGATAATGCTCTGCATATAACTGCAAATAGATACAACAGTCCCGGATACATAAGAGTACAATGGCCATGAATAGGCATGATACAATATAACATATGTGGTCATCACCACGTACAATATAAATAGATTAGAATCTCCATGATGAAGATATACAAAGGATCATGATCTCCATGAAGACTGAAGATATATAATGGATCAAGATCTCCATAATGGATAGAAATGTCTGACATATACTGGAATCAAGTCACAAGAGCTGAAATCTCATGAACACTGGCATGATCAAGGAGGTAGCATATAGGAGATGCCACCAATCTGGAAGGTATTCTACACAAACTTTTATGAGTACATGTCCTACTATGTGAATAGAGGTGTCGAGGTCAAACATAGTAGTCCATCATCTGATTACTGGTCATTGATGTATATTGTTAATAGACGCGAGATCACCCATTGATAATGAAAATGGGAATCAAGGTACTAGAGTACAAACTAACAAGTGTGAATAAATGTGTTGAGGTCGAACACTTGAGAGAATCCATCGATATGGGACATTGATGTATTCCAAAAAATTTCAATGGCGAGAGAACCTGCCATTGATGAATGCAAGTCTCAAAGCACTCAAACATAAATCTAGATTCCTATCCCAGAATAAATGATCTGAAGTCAATGGGATGAATTCTGCTAGAAGGAGGGCATTAAGGCATCCCCCATCATCCAACATGAAGTACTCAACAAAGCTGTATAATGTGGAAGGACTCGATCATAAGGTGCATGAACCAGTAACTGTACCAGGAATGGCCGACTCAAGTTTCAACTTCCTTTAAACAAGAGCATAAATGCAAATGGTGACTGAATGTAGGCAGCATAGACTCGATATGCAAAACTGGGACATCTCTGTGACACAGGAGGCATCGATAGAGGCTCCATAGGGACTGGAAGCTTAACCAGTCAGTGGAGATAAACTCAGATAAATGAGTACAGCTCCTAAATTCAAACTATTAACCCAACCAACGGATGTGATATACAGTTATATGTTTGAAGGCAACACGACTCGACTACTGCCAAAGATAACATCTTTTCTTGTCTGAATTTTTGGTTTTTTAAATTTTTTTTGGACTTTTTCAAATATTTGAAAATCTTGAAAAAGAATAAAATCACTTTAAAGTTACAGACTAGGAGGAGATGAGTGTCAAATGGGAAAACAAAATAGTTCCAAGCAGTGGAACATACCTATGCTCAATGCAAGGACACATGTGTAGGATAGCGACACTAGGGGGAAAGTCTCCTCCCGATAAAAATAGGGAATCAAGCTGCAAAGGATATATAAAATGGCTCTACGTGGCTAGACATGAGACAAGATCAGGCTATATGGCTGATACTCAAAGTCAGGGAAGCTGGCATAAGGCTCAATAAAATAGGCAAAGCTCATGATAATGCAATTACAACTTGACATAAGGGAGTCCTGAGGAAACAGGACAGCAAAAGATCAAGAAGAGTATGAGGCTCTTGCAAAATGTCATGGCGATACTATACAATGGAATCCCACGCCCTAAAGACAAACTGTCGGCATGGGCACCAAATGCAAATAAGGAGCTAACTAGGGTACCCATGTAAGGTCAAGCTCTACCATTATAATTATGCCACTTCTACAATAGCAAGAAGGTTCCATACTCCGATCCTGTCTCAAAGTCTTTCCAGATCGACGGGATGTCCCTCACCATAGAAGTGGAGGACATATACTTCAAATTTACTGGATTGTCCCGATGGGGGGAAGTGGTGAACCTACGTTCTCGCGGGCATAAAGGTGGCCTCACCATAGATGAGTACATAGCAATGTATTGTTATCTAGATACAGAGAAGGTCGAGATTCAGATCCCAACTAACTCCATACAGGTGCTAGGACTAAAGGCCATACTACTAACACTGGGCAAGATAGCAGGGATAACCTCACTCCACCAGGCCTCATGAACCCTGATGTTCTATGCAGTTGAGTGCATGAGACACATGGTTTATGACTAGAGCACTGCATTGTTGAGCAACATGAAACACTAGCTCAGTGAGTGCAAGATGGGCAGAGTATGAAACTTCAGTTTCAGTAGCATACTGAGCACATTTTTCTTTGAGCATGTTCCAGGATTGAGCCCTAGAGTTGACGTTCCTCTTCATGGGGTTTGAGATCCATCCCAATGACATTGGGCAGATGCGATGCCCAGACTGGGTGGGGGTAGGGTGTCCAACCCCTATCTAGCTGATTTCTTTCCATGGTGGTGGCAGCAGATAGTTGCCATCGATGATTACCCCTATGCGAGGATAGATTTTTAGGGAGACCCCAACATGCTACTACCACCAGGATCAGCATATGGTGACATTGGTAATGAATCCCAACCCTCTTTTTAAGTTTTGTGAATTATTTAACTTTTTTTGTCTGTTTTATATATATATATATAGACTCAAAAGACATGTTTTTGCGTGACAACACATAGTGACATCCTGTCATATGTATGCAGATGTAGGATCATGGTAGCTTGAAGGCTTCCCTCGTCATAGATGGAGGGGAAGAGGAGATGACATTATGGGTGTGGATGTGGAGCGGACGCTCCAAATAATTCATACCAAATTCGTGCGGTTGACACATAGGGTACCCATGGCACAGGTCAAGGACCTTCCTGAGGCCATGCAGCATCAGGTGGTGGGTGTGCCACAAGCATGGGTGTGGTTGTTTTGATGGATAGCTAGAGCCGTGGTGACATTCCACGATCAGAATGCCCCTCCTCTTCCCCAGGCTTAGATACCTGGGAGTGATACATTTTGTACTATCGTGTATTTATATTTTGGTGGCTCGGAAGCCCCATTTTTGTATTATGACACTATGTATTATCACATTTTGGATGTTTAATGAATTTCTTTTATGATGATCGGTTTATTTATTTACATGTGTAAAAAGGTATGTTTGTGATGAGCTTATTGTCTATGAAACAAATGCCAATCTAACACATAGTTATCATATGAGTCAGCAACTTGATTATGAATTCTTGGAACATGTATGTATGTTATGTTGTCAAATTTCCATTCTAACAATCTCACACGTAAGAATATTTGTAATAATGTTGGATCCCTAACATGATACAAGACATTAAGCCGTGACACTACTAACTCCAAATCAAGATGTACCTCAATAGATCAAATACCATGTGAAATGGCATCCCGTAGAATCTTGATAACGACACTATATTCAGCAACATTGTTTGAAAAGGGCCATAAACATACACCTCCTGAAGACAATCCCTGACCCGTAGGAGTATAAATCACCCAAGCAGCAGAGGCTAAGTGTTGAGTGTGGCGGATAGCACCATCCATGAATCCTATATAGATGGAAGACTCCATTGACATCTGCCATAAAAAAATGAAATCTAATCAACAAATCCCGATCACCATAAGAAAAACCTAACTATGCAAAATAATGTACAATAATATACAATAGTCAGCCCTGGCTAAGAATCATGCATAGTACTTTTTAAGATAGAGCCCATTTCTAGGCTCCGCCAAGGCTATCCCTTCATAATCTACTAACTCATATGCACCCTTCTTTAACACACGTTTAATAACATAAAGACCATGCCACATGGGGTTAAATTTTCCTTCCCACAACGGTTCTTCAGCTTGATCCCACAAAAGGACCAAATCTCCTTCACTAAAATTCCTTGGACGGAAAAATTTATTGTATTGGACCTTAACGCGACACTTATTCACTTTTAGAGCCACTAAAGCATCTCGGCGCTGCTCATCAAGCTGCTCTAAATGGACCAAACATTCCTCCAATGGAGAAGTGTCTGGTAAGAGCTCTATGGCTATCTTCAAAGAAGGGATTTCACACTCAACTGACAATATAGACTGCACTCCATGTACAAGCTGATATGGAGAAAAATCGATGGCAGTATTAACTGCGGTCCTATAAGCCCACAAAGTAGGATATAACATGATATTCCAATTGGTATTGCTTTGTGTGATGGTTTGTTGGAGAATGGACTTGAGTGATCTGTTCACTGCTTCAACCTGTCCATTCGCTTGAGGGTAATAAGAAGAAGAATTCTCCTGCTTATACCCTAACTTCAAGGCCAACTCTTCCATCATCTGATTCTGAAAGTGCCAACCATGGTCAGTGACAAGCTCTTTCAGAATACCGAACCAAGTAATGATCTGGTTGAATACGAAATGCGATGTTGTCTCACCGTCGTATTTAATCGTGGGCATAGCCTCAGCCCATTTCGTGAAATAGTCAATAGCCACGATAATATGATGATGCCTCCTAGCTGAAGCTGGGTTGCAATCCATGAAATCAATCCCCCACTTAGTGAAGGGACCGGTGGTGATAATAGGATGTGACGAGGTAGGATGTGAGTGCATATTGTGTGCAAACACCTAGCAAGGGTGGCACTTCTTGACTGCATTAACACAATCTTTAAAAATCGATGGGAAAAAATAACCTACTCTCAATATTTTTTGGGCTGTAGAAATCTTAGATAAATGACCACCACACGCCCCTCCATGGAAATCATTCAGCACAAGCTTAGCCTCCTCATGAGTTAAACAATGATATAAAATGGAATCTACCCCACGACGGTATAATGTGTTATCCACTATGAGGTAATTCTTGGATATGTGAAATAATCATCGTCATTCATCCCGTGAAAGGTGAGTAGGGACCTTCAATGTTTGTAAATATATGATAATATCCCCATACCATGGATCCAAAGTTGAGATCAAGAAAATGTGCTCATCGACAAACGTATCTTCACAAACTTCCTCCTCCTCCTTGCTTCAGAAATTAGATATAAGCTACGCAAAAATCAATGATTTCTTCGATTTTGCCGAAACAAACTTGAGATCGAATTCTTGCAAGATGAAAATCCACTTATTATACTTTCCCCCTATCATCCTTCTAGTGAGGATGAACTGAAATGGATTGACATGGGCTACCACCAAGGTCTGGCGAAGGAGAATATAGTGTCTCAATCTTTGAACCGCATGAATGGTAGCTAAGGCAAGTTTCTCCACATGGGAATAACAGATCTCCGCATCTATAAGGTTTTGGCTCAAATAATATATGACATGCTCCTAGAGCTCCTCATCGTCCTGAACCAAAACCATACCAATCGTCTCCATGGACGCAGCCACATAAAGTAAAAATTCATGGCTATAGTCGAGTGGACTAATCACTAGGGCCGATGCTAAGGCTCACTTAAGCACATCAAAGGACTCCTGGGCTCACTCATCCCAGCAAAAGGTAGTGTCCTTCAAAAGACACATAAAGCCTCTAGTCAAATTGGCAAAGTTAACTACGAATATCCGCAAGAAATTTTCCATGCCTTGCAAACATTGAAGATGTCTAATGTTTCTCGGGGGAGACAACTAAAGTATTTCCTCAACCTTCAAAGGGTCAACTCTTATACCCTCCTTGGAGACAATGAACCCTAATAAGCAACCAGAATTCACACAAAAGATGCATTTATGAGGATTTAACCTGACCAAATAATGGTGGCACCTTTCGAACACTAATCTCAAATGGTAGGAATGATGCATCCTCTGACGAGAATGAGCAGCAAGGTCATCCAAAAAGACTTCAATAATCAATTTGAGATCATGGAAGATCAAGGTCATAGCCCGCTGAAAAGTGGATCCGGCGTTTTTAAGGTCGAAAGGCATTTTTCAATATGCAAAGGTACCCCAAGGACAAATAAAGGCAATCTTATTTTGGTCCTCAAGTTTGATCTGTATCTTATTGTATCTAGAAAATCCATCCATAAAGAAAAATACCTCGCTTCCTGCACACTCATCCAAAATTTGATCAATAAATGGTGTGGGAAAATTATCCTTAGGATAGGCACGATTCAAGTCACAGAAATCAGTGCATATACAGATCGTTCCTTGCATCTCATCAACCAAAATGAGATCTAAAACCCACTCTATCAAGGGAACGAGATAGATAAAACCAGCATTCAACAACTTTTCTATCTCAACCTTAATCACGGATGCTTTCCTAGGATTCACCGCACGTAAGCATTGTGGAACAGGCTTAGAATTGGGATAAGTTGTAATCTCATGCTCAACAATGCGAGGGTCAATACCTGGCATTTCCTCATATGACCAAGCAAATACATCACAAAATTATTTGAATAGCTCGGTATACTCTTGAATCTCAGCATGGGAACATTCTTCCCCAATATAGACATTCTCAATCTTGCCATGATCGTGAGAGATATTGATAGGAATGGTAGGAGATATATTCGCCATGTTTCCATTAGCCATTGGACCAAAAGATCCTAATGGAACCATGGGACTACCAATTCTCTCACTAATAATCTCCCTAAAATCTTCACACTCCAAACAGTCAAGCTTGGGAAGGAAGTAAGATCTATGATGCAACTCTTCCCAAGGTGGCTCAACCCCAGACATAGCCTCAATAACAGCTTCATCTGATGGAAAAACACTATCAAGGAAGTCATGTGTGTGAGAACACTCAACTTCCCATGTAGGCAGCACATATGGGTCCTCCTCCTATGTCCGCGAAGAGGAAGAACTAGGCTCTGCAACACATTCAAGATTATCTTGATATGCTATCATTGCTGCAGGTAACGGTACGTCCATTCTGATGGGCTCACTTGAAGGACTCAGTGTAGGAAGAATCCAAGGATCTTCCATATGAGTGGTGTGAAAAGACACCGAACGTAATGATGATGAAGCCTCACTGGAAGTAGACCCGATCATAAGAACCAGTGCAGGACAACTAAATGATCCCATAAGGGATGGGTACATGCCAACACCCACACTCCTAGTTGCCGGCTGAGAGTGTGAAACAATCGGGATAGAAGCTCCCAAATATGTGGTAACACATGGATTCTTGAATGAAATTTGATCAATCGTAACTATCTTCCCATTAAATGGAAAGCATACAACTCAAAATAGAGAAGAAGCTACGGCTTGCATACTGTACATCCAATTCCTACCCAGTAACAGATTGTAGTCAAGGAGTGCATCAACCACCTCGACCTCGATTGTGATGATATTCCCTCCCAAACAGACCTTAAGAGAAGGAAGAATTTCATGCAGCCAAAATGATCTACCATCAAAAGTATTCAACATGGTAGCGGATTTAGACAACTCGAGGGAACCCAAACCCTTATAACACGCCAAAGACATCATGGAAGCAGTAGCGCCTTCGTCAATCATAGTGCATTTGATGGTCTTATTGAGACATTCTATATGAATCAAGAGAGACACATAGTAAGGAAAGCGAGGTTGTAGTCCCGCGGTTTCAAATTTGATGACAGAGGAAGAATTATCATCGTTAACACCAAGAACAGAAAGCAAAGCCTTCCTTTGCAAACGAAAACTCTGAAGTACTTTGAGTGTAGACATCGCACAAGGAGTGTGGCCCAAATCCTCGACAATAGAATAGTTCTGGGTGGCTCGGGCATTAGGATTGTGCCTCGAATGCTTAAGAACTCCCTTAGGAATGCGAGATGCAAATTCAAG
Source organism: Pseudotsuga menziesii (assembly GCA_001517045.1). NCBI lineage: Eukaryota > Viridiplantae > Streptophyta > Pinopsida > Pinales > Pinaceae > Pseudotsuga > Pseudotsuga menziesii. The sequence goes on from LPNX011003045.1 coordinate 70,969, forward strand.
TTTATCCATAGGGTTTTCAATACGCAAAGGACTCCTAGGTGGAGCAGGTTCCTTTCCAAGGTTGGGTTGTGACGAACCATAGTTTTTTGCACGAGTCACAACCTTAGTAGCACGCACCATATTGATGCAGCCATTACCATTACTAGCTTCCGGTGGATCTTGATCTCCACCAGACTGATCATGGGTCCTTGAGTTCATATTTTGATTATGAGGTAAAGGGTTAGTCAACACATCTGGGCCCTATGCTATGAACCTCGAGGCTTTTTCTATCCAAGGGCACAAGTGGGTGAGGTGGTCCTCCTTACACAACTTGCAAGGAAACTTAAACTTACGTTTAGGCTGCTTGTACCCCCCATCATTTCGGGCTTTCTTGTCATTATAATTGGGATTTTAATTCCTATTCCCACCCTTACAATTGCTTTTGCCCTTCTTCTTATTCCTTCCGGGTTGTTGGTTACCCTTCTGGTCCGACGATTGCACCAAAAGCACACTCCCTGTTTGGGTGGGTTGAGACAAAGCTGTGGCTTGTCCCTAGGCATATTGGTTGATAGACAATTGACTCACCTGTTTCACAACCGAATCTACAGGTTTGGGACTTGTACAACCAATGATGCCATCGGCATGTGGTCCATGTTTGATCTTAGGGTTGAAACTAGAATGCGGTGCATTAGGAATGATCTCGTATAACAAACCGGATTGAGCATAAATCAAATCCAATTCCTGCACCCTAAAATTGGCTTGTTCCTTGTTCTGAACTCCGGATGTAGAAACATCCTTCGCTATATAAGGTAATAACGACTTAAGGAACCATTCAAGGAGAAACTCTGGCGGTATGAAGGCTTTAATCAATCTCTTCCCTCTACGCCACTCTTGGATATGGTCCGAGATATGCATGGCTTTGTCTTGCTGAAATGTCGACAAGAGTTCTGTACCAACGTCTTAATGCACTGGTAGCTAGAAGTGGTTGAGAAAATTCATAGCTAGGTCATCAAACAAAGTGAATTCCCCCCTAGGTAACTCTATGTACCATTTCACTGCAGGCCCTGTAAGGGTGCGTTGAAATAGCCTTAAACAAATTGAATCTTCGTGTAAGGAATTAGAAGAGAACCAAAGGTAAAATGTAGTAACATGGTCACTAGGATATTCTCCTGGTTTGCCCTTGAATTTGGGGATGTTCGAGGGAAGCTTCGTAGGGACAGCCGGCCAAGCTGGGTCATAAGATACCAGATCTTTCGTTAGTCTCAACAAGTCAGGCAAATTTAACGTTGCGAGGAAAGGGATCCTAGGTTGAACAGGTCTATGAGATGCTCCCTGATAATTTTGGTTCATGTAGGACTGGTTACCGTAACCACCATGGCCATGGCCATAGTATCCTCCTCCCATTTGACCCGTGTAGGGTGGCATGGAAGCACCATAATGTGGTATACCTTGACTATTTGGGGCTACAAAGCCACAATTCGGGGAGTAAGCGGGTTGTTGATACCCGTACCCATAAGGTGAATAACTCTGTGCATATTACACTCCATAATATGGTCCATATGAAGCTCCATGAGATGTCCCATGGGAAACTCCAGAAGCAGGAATAGACGTTCCGGAAGTAGGAACATGACATCCAGAAGTAGGAATACGACCTCGCAAGACAACAGGAGGTACTTGACTCTGAGACACGACTACGCGAGTAGTAGCAGTACGCACAGGACTCGTAGCAACATTCTAGTCCGAAGGACCACGTGAATGATGGGGAGGAATAGCATTCGAGGAACTAGGAATAGAGGACGAAGGGACATGAGAAACTATGTAAGTGGTATTCCCTACCATCACTTGTCTTGGTTCTGGTATCCGAATAAGACTACTAACACCAGTTCTAGGACGAACGTAAGATGTATCCTACACCACTGGGATGGAGAGTGCAATGTGAGTCGTGCTCCCAAATCTCTCCACGTGGAAAGGAATGGGAATGCCCCCAGGCATAGTGCTAGGATCAAATTCTGACTCAGCATGGAATGTCAGATCATGTGCAGGGATGCCATACATGCCATAACTAACATAACTAGTGCTTACAGGTTCATGATGAGTCTCGTCGCTCGGCATCCAATACCGGGGACATGTGTATGAGGGATCATACCTAGAGTGAGTAGGTATATCATGTGAAGGATCAAACCCAGAATGTGTAGGTATATCTGGTGAAGGGTCATATACAAGCGTAGGGTCCTCTTCCCCAAAATCTTGAGGTGGAGAAGACAACTCAGGAATTTCATCTTCATGATCTCCCATCATGTCTGAATCAATGTGAGAAGTAGTCCACTTGGACCATCTATTTATCTCTCCCAAAGGAGGAGGATATGTAGAAGGTGGAAGTCCTACTAAACGACGAGAACGGCGGGGTACCGCACCCGAATCCACAATGACTCAAAAAATGAAAAAGACTCTCTAATTACACAAACCCTGAGCAAGCTAACATGGACAGAGCATACACCAATATAATCTAAATCCGATCACAAGCAAACAAGGGTAGGATATGTGAGCTCCCGAATGAAGCATGTATGTCTCACGTAGGAGACGCTTGAGACTCCCATACATAACAAGTGGAGTTTCATAGCCAATTATTGTGGCCCTCAGCTTCAGCGCATATAGTGACTATGATATCCGACCCCAACCTGTCCGAGACACCTGCAGAATAACCCCTACAAAGTACCCCCTCGATAACCTAGGTAAGGAAACTAAGGTTACCTTAATATAATCAATGCTTAGGTGGACAGTTGCAGGTGGGATTGACCATATGGTCAGGGTAGCAAAGCACAAAACTCTCGAAAGAGCCCCCAGATATGAATACAATCCTAGAAATATCTCTGGTGATACTCAGTTATGACTAGGGGTCATCCCAATCAATAACCACTCACACTGCCTCGTGCTTAACTCCCTTGTAAGAGGAGGATCCTGAGAAACACTAATTATACCAAGGAATTTCACACTCTCACTTGGACAGACGCATACATGTTGTTGTTTAGTGGTCTTGGAGAATTTACTCACAATGAACTATTCCAAGACCCTAAAACCTAATCTTGTTGGTGTACCCTATCAAAGAAA
>LPNX011003059.1:12398-60364 GCA_001517045.1 Pseudotsuga menziesii
ACTACGGTAGCCGGACCGTAAACCGGACGGATTCCCTATACCAAACAGTCAGTGGGATAGTTGGGAACGCTGATTGGGGAGAATCCCTTACTATTGCCGCCTGCGATTTTCCAGGCCTCAACACGCCCGAAAGCACAAGTGAAGAGGCTCAGAATTTTGCTAAAAAATAAACCTATCTATTACACTTGAGATCACTATTTCTCTTTGAAAAGATCGCCCGAGTGTTCAAGTGAAGAGGATACGTAGGGCTCAAACATAACTTATCTTAAGAAGCTTGAAAATAATGGAAAAGATCCTCTCATTGTGTTTGAATTGATCTTGAGTGGTAGGTTCGTATTTTGAGAATTTATGTTAATTTGAACTTAAATTATGGTATTAAGAGTGTCTTAGTGGTGATTTCAAGTTGTGTGGCAGGTCAGCAAGTCCATGCGACTTAAAAATTCATGGCCTAAAGGTTCATAAAATAAAACAATGTGTCATGTTCTTTAGTTTTTTCAACAATTTCCTTATGCCACTATGTGATTAAAATGACCAATTTAGACAAAATTTGAGACATTCAAGAGTCAAATAAATGACTTAACTGGTAAACATATCATAAAATTTCATATCTGAGCATTCTTTTAAAGAAAACTTTGGATACCATTTAAAACAAAATTACTTCTCAAAGTGAATTTTCCTAGTTTTTCAAGGAGATTTCCAAGCTTTCCAAAATTGTGGGAAAATTTCTCTAAATCCTTCAAAAATTCTCCTAACAAGTCATAATAGAAATCAACAAGTGTTTAATATGTCAATTAAGGTTCTACAAAGTCTCAAAAGAACTCAATCCAATGCCAAAAATAAGCGATCTTAAATTTTTTTAATCCCAAGCCAAATGCACATAAAACTTTAAAATATTCAAAAATTACAAAAATATTGATCAAAATAGAAGAAATTAGACTATAAAATCAGTTATATGGTTTTCTAAGCTTTCTATAGCAAAAAAAATCACTGAAAACATACAAGAATTGAGGATTTTATGCCCAAAAAACTAGACTCTGTTCCATACGCGATTGTTCAGAGAATAACCACATATATATGAAGGTATATGTGACTTATATGTGTATGACCTACGTGTATACACTTTTTTTACCACTAGGACCCATGTATATCAAGAAAAAGGAGATCTCGCGAAAAAACCCTCAAAAGTTTAGGCATTTTAACTAGGAAAATGTAGATACAGGCTGATTTTGACCTCCAGAACTGACCTAAAGTGTTGTGAGACCTAGATAAAGCATGCATGAAAATGTTTAAAAGGTAAGAAACACCCAAACAAGGTGAAACTCTCAAGAAAACTAGTTTCAGGAGAAGAACCCCTTAGCTCCCCAGTATGGTCGCCATCTATTATTAGATTTCTCTGCAGGGACATGCCTACAACCTAATCTAACATTCACTACAAGGAGGAGAATACTAATCGACATAATACATGAAATAATTGAAATATTCTTGAAATTTCTAAGTCTTTTCAAAGAGCAGAGAGGGGAGGAAGAAATAATATTACCTCTTGAAGCGTGTTGTTTGTGGAAGATCCCTCTACTTGAGCATCCATGGCCTTTAGGCCTCCATTTGTAGATATATTTATAGTTCCTTACCTATAGAATTTGGAAAACTTTAAAAAAATTGAAATCTATCTACCAAACATTGACAAAAACATATGAAAATACATATATTCAATCACAACATTTATGGGAAAATGGAATTGCATCATATTAAAACAGGAGGTAAGTGATTACAACCCAGTAATATGTGAATCCATTTCTCCTTTCTCTAAACCATCCTTCTCCATCAAAACTAATGATCACAAAAACACTTGATATGAAAAATACTCTATCTTGTCTCCAAATCCTCTACCATGCCTTTGCTTTTCTTCCTTGTCCTCCCTAATTCACCTCATATGCCTTCCATTTATAGGATTGGGCTTTGAGCATCCAATCTCTTAATCATGGATGTGGTAGTAGGATTTTTGAATTTTTTTTTATTTCCTTCAAAAAACCCACTTCCCTTAGTTTTTAGGCATTTCAACTTGATTTTCAGTATTTCTAGGACAATTAATGCCCATGTTAGGATTTTTTCCACTGTGTAAGTTATAGGAACTGGGTTTTGGCCCTTAAGTGTTCATGTACTTGGCCTCTTTAGAGACACCTTGTCTTCAAATATTTCTTCCTTTGTGGAAGTAGTGGTAAAATGAGATATTGAACCTCTCAATTGTTCAAAAACTCTGATCTACATGTTGTGGGTGGAGTAGAAATATGTTTTTAGACCAACACTCTCAAGGGTGTTAATTTTATTGTTAACAATAAGTTTTGGACTTGATACAACACAAATATCATGGAGAATGACTCCTAATGTTGCACATTTAACACTCCCTCTCATTGAGGGAGACATTCTCTGCCATACCAAGCATATCTCAGAAGTGTATGAACTTCGTCATAGATAGAGGATTTGTCATCAAATATTCAATCTTCTCATTAGTTGCTATATACTTAAGTTTTACAATACCTTTCTAGACCATGTCTCTAATGAAGCGATACTTCATTTCTATGTGTTTTGACTTTTCATGAAACACAATATTTTCAGAAAGATTTATACAACTCTAGTTGTCACACCTGATCAATGTAGTATCTATATTTTCACCAAACAATCCTCCAGGTAGCTTTCTTAACCACACTAATTCTCTGCAAGCAACACTAGCAACAATGTACTCAGTCTCTGCGGTGCTCTAGGAAACCAAACCCTACTTTTTGTTAGACCATGAAATCATAGCAGAATCCAAGCTGGAACAATTTATGGAAGTCCTCTTCTAATCAATAATGATGGCACCACAATCAAAATAAATATATCCAAGAAATAACACTCCTCCATTAGAGGCATACCAGAGTCCATAAAAAATTGTACCATGAAGGTATCTCAAAATATGCTTACCTGCAACCCAGTGTCTATGTCTAGGATCACTAATGAACTAACTCAAGATGCTAACTGCATAGAAAATGTTTGGCCTCGAATGTATCAGGTACAACAATGAGCGAATCAAGTGTCTGTATAATGTGGGGTCCATTGGATCTGATCTAGTATCATTCTCATGGAGTATACGTAAATTGGAATACATTGGAGTATTTATGAATTTACAATACATCATGCCAAATTTGCACAATATTTCCATAGTGTACTTCCCTTGAGATAGAAATATATCATCATTCCTTTTCCAAAACTCAAGGCCTAAGAAGTAGTGCATAATACCTAAGTCTTTCATCCTAGTCTGTGAGGTAAGATCCCTTTGATACTCATCAATTAGTCTTTCCTCTACAACGAGGAAAATATCTTCCACATATAGGGCTAGTACTAGAGGTTGGTTCTCCACTACTTTGAAGTACAATTTTGAATCTGCACCACTCTTCAAGAAATGTAGTTTCTGAAGACATCTTTCTATTTTGGCATACCAATCTCGTGGAGCTTGTTTTAACCCATATTGGTTTCTTTTCAACTTGCACACATGGGACTCCTTACCATGTATCACAAAACCCTTTGGATGCTCAATGTAAAACTTTTCCTCAATATCACCATTGAGGAAGGAAGTATTCACATCCATCTGGTGAATCTTCCATCCCAATACTGATGCAAGTGAAATAATAGATCTAATGTTAGTATAACTAGCCATTGGAGCAAACGTCTCCTCATAATCAATTCCATATTTCTGATAAAACCCACAGGAAAAAAACTTAGCTTTGTACTTGTCCACATTTCCATATGTAGCATACTTTATCTTGTAAAGCCATATGGAAGTTACAACTGACTTCCTCTCAGGTCTAGGAGCAATATCCCAAACATCATTATTTAGACTAGAATGATATTCCTATGTCATACAATATTTCGACACTTGCTTCTCTGTAACCTCTTCATATGATGAAGGGTTTGAGTCACTAGTGATGCTGATCAATGCAACATATACTGTATACCTATCAGGTTTCTTTCACAATATGTAAGTTCCTATTGGTGCTCCATGCTTCTTAGAATCTCTCAATACATCTCAGCACCATGTTGACGTCGTATTTGAAGGAGGTTCATCAACCAGTTCAACTGGTTCTCAATGATCAGTAGCTCTGCATACATTAGAAGGGGAATAATCATAATCATGATCCTATGATATAGGAGCCTCAACCTCCTTTTTCTATGGATCACATTCAATATATTTTAACTGCCTGAATGCTGTCTTCTCATGGAAAGTAAGATCCTGACTAAACTCAACATGTCTCTCAAGAGGTACATATTTTCTGATTTCCTTAGAGGCCTCACTGTAGCCAACATAAGTTCCCTTATTTCCACAAGGTTTCATCTTGGTTCACTTTTCTTTTGGTATGTGAATATACATAGGACATCCAAAAATATGAAGACGTGATATGTCTGGTTTCTCACTTGTGACCACCTATTCAGGTGTTTCCTCATCAAGAACTTCATGTTGATGTCTTTTACGTATGTACATTGTTGTACTAGTAGTTCTGCCCACAAATAAGAAGATATATCCTGATCATGTAACATGGATTTTGCATTCTCACAAATAGTTATGTTGCTTCTCTCTGCAACCCCATTCTGTTGGGGGTTGTAAGGAAGTATTGATTGTCTACATATCCTTGCATCACTACAAAACTCATTAAAATAATTTTATTTGAATTATCTACCATTATCATACCTTAGGGAAAAAATATGCCTACTTGTCTAATTCTCAACTAAGTCTTTATATTCTTGGAATTTATAGAAGGTTTCACATTTGGATTTCATAAAGTAGATCTAGGCCTTGCGGGAGAAATCATCAATGAATAAAAAATAGTAGAGATTCCCACTGAGAGATGGGGAAGACATGGGTCCACACACATACAAGTGAACTAAATCTAATATGCCTTTATATCTAGTATGGATTCTAGAAAACTTATATTTAACATTCTTTCCTAAAGCACAACCTCGACAAAAAATATCATGTACAAAATCAAAACTAGGCACACCTTTCACCATTCATTGCAAACCAAGGAGTGCTATGAAGTAGAGGTAGCAAAGCCTCCTATGCCAAATATCATATGTGATGATAGTATGATGTTTCATGTCTACAATATACTTTCTTGGGACCTTATAAAGTGCTTCTTCTTGAACCCCAATGAAAGTATTAGTATCAATGTTCTTGTTCTTTGGCCACAAGTATGCTTATTTCTCCTTGAAGATGACTTAGAAGCCTTTATATTCAAGGAAGGAAACAAATAGTGGGTTCTTATTCAATCTAGGGATGTGAAGAATGTCCTCCACATGTAGTGTGTCTCCCTAAATTATATGTAAGGATGTGGATCCAACTCCTTGGATTAAGTATGTGGAATTGTCTCCCAATTCTACCATGCATGCAAACTATTTCTATTTTAGGTTGGAGATTGCATCCTTGTATATTGACATGTGATTTGAAGCACCACTGCCAATCATCCATGTATCTTCTCGTATGATGAGATATCTAGATAAAAGAATTTTCTAGGTAATAATCCATCCTTGTCTCTTTCTTTTCGAGTGAATCTTCTTTGGAAGTTTCTTCAATGGCGGTGGAAGCATGCAATATTCCTTCTTTTATTTTCTTCAGACATAAATCTAGTATAAAGTGTCCCATATTTTGACAATAAAAATGTAGAAAATTTGATTTGTCAAAACATTTATTGATATCTTTATTCTTTGCACGTAGGTACTTCTTGGGAGCAAATGGATTCCTCCCTTTCTTGGTTCTATCTGTTAGAGGTTGATTCTCCTTCTTAGTGTGCACTACTTTGTTCTGGATGCACCCTTCATCTTGAATGCAACCATGCCAAAGTATTTCAAAGTTGGGACACTCTTCTCTTCCATTATCACAGCAATAAATTTATCCCATGAGGTGGGGAGTCCATCAATGGTGGTTTGAAGAAGATCATCCTCATTCGTCTCCACACCGATTCTTGCAAGTTTATCCTTAACCTACGGAATATTTGTGAAGAAGGAATTTACAGTCTCATATATTTCCATCTTCATATTGCACAACTTTTTCTCCAAAGCCCTCTTTTGAGTAGGGGCCTTCTTCTCATAAATATTTGTGAGTGTGTCAAAACACTCCTTTGTCGTCTTCAATGTGTGATCATTGACATGAGGTTGTCCTTCATAGAGTCATATATGATCTTCTTTTGCTTTCCTTGATTTTTATTGTAATTGGTTATTCCTACATTTGTAGTAGGATCTTCGATGACGGTGGTCACAAATGAATCATTATCATTCTCTTTGAAAATGTTGATCACTACGGCCTTCCATGTGTTGAATTTTGTTGTTCCTTTAAGTCGGTCTTCTGGTCAGATGGATATTGATGCCATTGCTTCAAGCTATTGCTCAATGATTCAAGATCTTGCATAGGTTTATAATGTTTGCACAAAAATAAGCTCTTGCACGCCTTTTCTCTGATACCATGTCAATGTTTTAGAAAATATGAAGATACTTGAACTTTAAAAATTTTAATAAACAAATATAGTGCATGTATATCTCATAAAACAATTCAAATACACACATTATTCAATCCATAAGACACATGAGATACCATCGTAAAACCCTCCAAATACGGAGGACGAAAAACCCAACAAACAATCCTTAGAGTATGATAGATAATGATAGAGAATGATTTTACAACACTTGCATATTGCTTGATAAGAGATATCTAAACCACACTAGAGAATAGAGATCATTCGAAATACTGTCTCAACCTTGCCAAGTGCATAACACTCTAATAACAATGTTATTTAGTTACACAGTGAGAGGTAGTGAATGGTTGCATGAATTTTGGGCAATGTGAACACTGTGTGCACCATACATACATTACCTATTGCTATTTCCTTGACTTGGTGCCAAGTTGTCACCTCATAATTATCTCCCACACTGAAGATATGCGCCCTCCATTAATTCAATGGTGTTAACTACCACTAAGTGAATGTTAACTGATTGAACTAAAATTAACTGAATGTGAACTGATTAACTAATTGCTTGACCATTAGTTAGGATTTTAAATAAATGCCTTTAATGCTTCACAATCAGTGTCATCCTTAACAAACACTTTGCAAAAATCAAGGAGTAGATTACTTAATTAACTAAAACTTGTTTTACAAAACTTAGACTTAACTGATGTCTTTGCAATTCTAGTTCACTAGAGGTCTGACAAGGGAAATTTGAATCCTTACTCTACCTCTATTCTCATCTCATTTATCATTAATTAATTTTGCATGGTCCATGAGTGTTTAATTAATTAATCATCTTGATCATATCATACTCATAAGAATTGTTTCCAAATTATGATAATATGCATTACCTTAGGTAAATTAGTCATATTCTAAATAAAATCACTCTAGGGGTAGCTAATCCATATGTTAGAATAATCAAAACCCATTCCCATACTTAGGATATAAAATTTAATCATTTTGGTTCAATTCCTAGGTCCTACACTAGCTAGTTGGAATCCACTTGCATTTTTGTGGTCAAACTTGGATGAAATGCCTCCAAGATTTCTTTGGAAAGGTTCTGGGTAATATTCTGATGACCCATAACAATACCCAGTTTAGCAAGTGCACATTCCTTCTTTATCCTAAGTTTCCTACTTTTTCAACAACTTTTAAGGCAAAAGGTGAAAGCTAGTTTTAAGGCAACTGCCTTGTTTTTTACACAACTCACCCTCCTTATTTTTCTCTTCTAAAAGAATTATTTTTTCCACTTTCCTTCACTTATCAGTTGATATATCTCATTCAACCTATTCGTGACCTTCTTGACAGATTAGGAAAACATTTTATGTACCTATGGGGGATTTTGACTAGTTCAGTAAGCCTGCTTTTGTGCTGTTCCAAATGACATATTTATGCATTAGAATATATGATGTAATTATATATTTGGATAGCCTATTTTTACATAAGGTTGGCTGACGCAAACTTATTCAATATAAGTTTGTGTTATGCAACATACACAGTCTCCATTTTGAATGAATCTATGCAATGTTTTTCAAGAAATTTTGTGAGTTCAATTGATCTAAGCTTGGGATTAATTTACACATGGTATCAGAACATTGATTGATCGATTTTTATCCTCCTCTATTTATTTTATAGGATTGACATCACTCACTGGGAGGGCATTCTGTCTATACAAGGGAACAGTTGTTGAATAATGGATCAATCTCACCATATCATCTTGACTCCATTCAACTACTTCGAATGGAAGGAAAAAATGGAGATTCCGATGAGGATTAAAGGCCTATATAGAGGGACCATGGAAACTGAGTATGAGCCTAATTCAACAACATATAATATTAAATGGAATAATAGGAGAGATGAGGTGTATGGTCTCTTATATCTCATCATTTCTAGAGAACTTCTTTTCCATCTTCATGGATTGACATCACCAAATGAAGTATGGAAGAATATTCCCAATTTATTTGGAAATACAGATGAAATGAGGGGACATAAACTAGAGAATGATGTGATTTCACTGAGTCTAAGCAACTTTGAATCCTTGCAATTCTACTTCTCTAAATTCAAATCATTGGTTTTTCAGCTAAAACAGTGTGGTATCGATAAGAAATATGAAAAAATAGTCTTGGCCATACTTTCAAAGCTTGGCCTTGACTAATTAGTATTTGTTTCAACCTTCCATGCCACAAATATGAAAACTCAAACTTGGAAGATGACGTCACTGGAAGATTTCATGGAATCCTTGGCTCAAGATGAAGACAAATTAGTCATGATGGACACCATGAAACCTTCCAAATATAAAGATTTGGTTGCTAAATATTCAAAGGTGGATTTCAAAGGAAAGAAGAAGGATAAGAAGCCTCCTGATAAAAAAAGAGACAAGTCCAAGTCTCATGAGGAGTCCTCAAAATCCAAGAAAAAGAACTACCAGAAGAAGAAAGATAAATGTGAAATGATCAAGTGCACATACTATGGTAAGGGCTATCATTCTAAGATATATTGCATGAAGAAAGAAATCGATATGTTGAATCAATTCCTAGAAAAACACAACATCTCATTTCCTGAAGGCACAAAGAAGAAGGAAGGAGGATCAAGTTTTGAAGACATAGAGAGAGTTCATGCCCTGGTTGCAAGCACTGTAAGATATCCTTCCTTTATCATTGATTATGGAGCTTCAAGGCACATGGTTTCGACAAGGGAGGCCTTCTTCTCTCTTGATGATTTGAATGGTCCAAATAATTTCTTGGGAGATAACTCAACTATTGAAAGTAAGGGAAAGGGTAGCATATATCTTGACCATGTTTCCTTCAATAATGTTTTGTATGTCCTACTTCTTGCTGCTAATCTCTTGTTAGTCTATTAGATGAACCGCACCGGGTCTCCTAATAATGGTATTTCAAATGGTAGAGTCATTGCTAAAGGTTTCGTGGATCAATGTTCAAAAGTGTACGAGTTCTCACACTTCATGCCCTTCTAAAATGCCCCTACTCTCCTCACTCATGCTAATGAATACAACAATATTTGGAATGAGAGGTTTGGCCATCTAAATTACAAATATATTTCATATTTGTGTGACAAATACATGGTCATAGGGTTTCCAAAGATGAAGTTTTCCAAAGGAGTTTGTCATGGTTGCATTCCAGGAAAACACCTAGAGCATAAGTATGAGAGAGTCAGTCATGAGTGAATATCCACACCTCTGAAGCTCATCCATACTGAAATTACTGGTCCTTTCCATCATATTTCCATGATTCAATCCAAGTATTTCCTTATCTTCGTAAATGGATTTTCTAGATACCGTTGGGTTTACTTCCTCAAACATAAGTATGAAGTTTTTGACCTCTTTAAGGTTTTCAAAGCCTTGGTTGAGAAGAAGTTTGGAAGGAAACTAAATATCCTCAGATATGATAATGGTGGTGAGTATTTCAAGTATTATTTCATTCAATATTGTGAATATGAAGGTATTCATATGCAACACTCTATTCCTTACACACCTCAACAGAATGATGTTGCTGAGAGGAAGAATAGATCACTGAAGGAAATTGAAACCTACATGATGGAGTATAAGAATTTTCCACCAAAGTTTTGGTATGAAGCTATAAAATATGAATCCTACATCCATAATAGGGTGCCTCATGAGCATATATATGGAATCACTCATTTCTAAGCTTGGAGTGGACGTAAGCCTGATGTGTCTCATTTCAGGATTTTTGGCTCTAAAGCTTCGGATAGAATTCCAACAGAGAAGAGGAAGGATTTGGAACCACAAAGTCAAGAGTTCATATTTTTTGGGTATTTGGAATATTCCAAAGGTTATAATCTGATCAACATGAGCACTCAAATATAATTTATTGAAAGGAGTGTTCAGTTTGAATAAGAGCCTATGCCAGCAACAGAAACAAGAGTCTTCTTCACCACCACCACCTTTGAATGTAAGTGAAGAGGAAGATAGGTTTTATGATTCTTATATGTCTAATGATGATGATTTATTTTAATATACTAACACACCCATAAGGCCAAAGTGGGAAACAAATACCATTCATGCAGCTAGGGAACTAGTTGGGAATCAATTCGAGAGTGCCATTTATGTCAAGGACCCTTTATTTGATGAAACGTGTTATATAATGGTTGAATTATATCCAAAAGAATATGAAGAAGCATCAGAATATCCAATATGGAAAAAATACATGAAGGAAAAATGCCATTTGCTCTAAAAGAATGATACATGGGAACTAGTCAATCTTTCATTAGTGAGAAAGCTAGTAAAGTGAAAATGGGTATTCAAGAATTTTTTTGATGCTGATATCTCTCCTATGAAGTATAATTAAATTTTAGTGGTCAAGGGATTCTCCCAAGTGCAATTCATTGACTACAATGTGACCTTTGCACCAGTGGAAAAGATGAACTCCATAAGACTAGTTTTGGCCATTGCAACTTCCAAGCAATGGTAGGTACATCACATGGATGTGAAAAGTGCCTTTCTACATGGAGATACCAAAGAATGGATATGTATATAGAATCCATAATTTTTTTTAACTAATCCATATCTTGTGTGTAGATTGAAGAAATCACTGTATGGGATAAAACAAGCTCCTATAGCTTGGTATGCCAAGATTGATGGATTCTTGCTATCACTAAACTATAGTATATGAAATTATGATCCAAATGTATATTTGAAGATGATTCACGGTTAAATTATAATTATTGTTTTGTATGTGGATGCCCTTTTGATCATAGGAAGTTCCAAGAAATAAATTTCCTCCTTGAAGGGTGCAATGAACCATGCTTTCTCCAAGACTGATTTGGGATTTTTGAGCCAAGTTTTGGGGCTTGAAAATTATTTATCATATATTGGAATCAAGGTACATCAATATAATTATTATTCATACCTACTAAACAAGTTTAACATGAAGTATTTCAATCCAAGCAATACTCCCTTCCTTTAAGGAGTTAAGCTTGAAGAAGCACAATCCACTCCACTGGTAAACAACACATTGTATAGGAAATTGGTTGGTTGTCTTCTTTATTTGAATCATACTCGAACTAACATATATTATGCACTAAGTGTGGATTACATATACACGGATCAGACTCATGACATCCATTGGAGGGAAGAAAAAATAATCCTAAACTTTGTACAAGGAACAATAACACATGGGATTCACTATGTTGCAAAATCTGACATAGAGTTAGTTGGTTTTACAAATTTTGATTGGGAAGGTGATAACACTGATAGAAAATAAAATTATGGATATGTTTTTATTATTGTATATGGAACAATAATATGGTCAAGTAAAAATACAATTTCCATTTAACTTTCATCTATAGAGGAATAATACAGAGGAGCTGTGAATACATCAACTCAATGTTTGTGGTTGTAGGATATACTTGGAGAGTCTGGGATTGAATATGAGACTTATACAATCATCTATTGTGACAAAAAATGTACCATTTTAATATCATGTGATCCAGTACTGAGGAATTGAACCAAAAACATAGATATCCATATGCACTACATCAGATGGCTTGTCCATGATGGGGTCATTGCTCTTCATTATAGTGCATCATCTGAGCAAGTTGTAGACATCTTCACCAAGTTGTTTTCTGAGAAGAAATTTAGCAATATCAAATAAATCCTAAGGATATCTGATCATGTGGTGAATACCGATTGAATACAATATTTCATACAATTTTTTTCATGTCCATGTTTAAGGGAGGATTTTCCCCTTTGTGGTTTTGCCTCTTTCCTTGTTTTGTATGGACAAGCAGTATGTAAAGGGTGACTAAGTCTTGTTTCTAGGCCCTATATATCTGATATATTTCTTATATTTTATATAAGTTAGGATTAAGAGAGGTTGTTATAATAATCAAAACCCATTCACATATTTAAGATATAAAATTTAATCATTTTGGTTAAATTCCTAGGTCCTACAATAGCTAGTTGGCATCCACTTGAATTTTTGTCATAAAACTTGTCTAAAATGCCTCCAGAAGTGATTTCGAAATATTCTGGATACGATTCTAACAATCCATCATACTTCCCATTTTAGAAAGTGTGCATCCCTTCCTTATCATGAGTTTCCTTCTTTTTTTCAGCAGCTTTTAAGGCAAAAGGAGAAAGCTAGTTTTAAGGAAACTGCCTTGTTTTTGACACAACTCACCATCCTTATTTTTCTCTCCTAAACAAATGATTTTTTACACTTTACTTAAATGATCAGCTTATACATATCATTCATCCTATTCATGAACTTCTTGATAGATTAGGAAAGTGTTTTATGCACCTATGGGGGATTTTGACTAGTTTAGTAAGATTGCTTTTGTGCTGATTCAAATGGAATATTTATGCATTAGAGTCTCTGATGTAATTATATATTTGTAAAACCTATTTTTACATAAGGTTATATTATGTAAACTTATTCAATATAATTTTGTGTTATGCACAATATACACTCTCCATTTTGAGTGAATCTATGCAATGTTTTTCAAGCACTTTTGTGAGTTCAATTGATCTAAGATTGGGTTTAATTCCCAAACATTAAAAGATGCTTATAGCACCTGGTGACCATGACTATCCATACATAGCATAGTATATCCTCGTGACTTGATACAACACAATACTAGCCTTAATACAAAACAAGACTCCTAAACTTGATATAACATAAGTTCCAGAATTATACAACACAAATATCTAACCTTGATACAACACAAGGTCCTAATATTAATACAACAATAGATACTGATATTAATACAATTTAATATCATAGTACACGAGTCTCTGATGACCTCAACATCCTAGATTTATACAACATAATCTCTTAACTTAATACAACACAAGTTTATGAACTTAATACAACATAAGTTCCAGACTTGATACAACACAAGTCTCATGGATATGTTTATGAAATTAATAGAACACAAGTTTTGGAATTGATAGAACACAAGTTGCATGGAGAATGAGCCCTGATGTTGTACATTTAACATTTGGTTGCATCCATATCAAATTGAAGATGTTGTAGGTACTAACTCTTTCTACTTGAGATTTTTAAATAAAGATAAATTGCCAGTGCTCGTTAATGGGAAATTTTTGAAAATATTATACTCAAGTGATAATTAATATATTCAATAAATCCTTTTATTAAAATATATTTAGATTCATTTGATTTACCCATGCATTACATTTTTTATTCTATGCATTTTATTTTTTATTTGCACAAGTCAGGATGGATGTGTCTAACTCTGATGCATTTGATGTTAAAAGTACTCAAAGACTAAAATGTTTTCACACACTCTAGGGAGAAGAGAATATACCAAATTTGGAGCCAATGTTTACGCCAAAAATTATCAATAGTGTACCTACTAGATGTGCTAAAGAGGGGGGTCTTTTTTCCATTGAAAAAATCCAAGATGGGGCTTATTTATGTAAAAGTGTTGGTCTAGCGAGGCTTAAGACCCTTGGTCAGGTCATCGAATGTCCTTTTGGTTTTCATTCCAAGGTGTGTTTTTCTTGTGGCACCGTTAAATACCCCTCGATGAGTGGTAACCCCTCATCATGTCAGTCATTTATTCCTTAGGTGGGAATTGGTGCACCTTGTGGTGAATCCATTAGGACACATGGATTAGGAGCCCCTAGCCACACTTTAGTTTTATGTTTTGTATAGGTGATATTTCTTACAAGGGTTTTCACACTCACTCTATGACACCTCATTGATACTCTCTTTGACCTTGTTTTGTTTTGTCATTCCTCTCTCTTGGTCATTTTGGTCAAAAAGAGAAAATCGTACGCCTTGAAAGTAAGATTTTGGAGGCTGTACCAACCTACGAAGGAGGGTGTTGAGAGAAAAAGAAACATTTTGGTGTTAGATTGGGCATGACATCCTCCTTCCAAGATCAAATATTCATCATGTTGAAGCATATCATTAAATTTCATCATTATTTTAACTTTTATGAGGTTTAGTCTCAAGATTGTGGATGACAAACCCTAAAGAATTATTAAAATTCATTTTAAAGACAAATTATGTAGTTATTCCTAGAGGAGCAATAATTTGAGTCTTTTCTCATCTAAATAAGGTGCCCTCCTCTCATTTTTAACTAAGATCATGAGATCATATATGGTTGAAATATTTTTCTTACTTGTGTACATGAGAAACTAAGTGGTGCACACCTCCTTTCTTGGCATTTATAGTGTTTTTCAAGGATCAAGTTTGATGTTTGAGGTTTCTTTACAAATTTTCAAGGTTATTCCAAGGTGAAAGGATTCTTGGGATGCTTTGCATTCTTCTTTTCCCTCTTAAATGTGGTAATAATGAACCTCTTTTCTTACACTATCAGAGGCATCCAAGATAGGATCAATTTAGAGTTTTGTGCATGATAACTTAGTATCATTGGTGAGACATTCCTCTTGAAGGATATCTCTTGTTTTGGGCCTTGGAAGCTTTTTTTACCTAACTAGGTCAAGGAATAACACAACCTACTATTTCTTATCCTTTGCCTATTTCATTCAAATATTGAATTGCCAATTCTTAGGAGAAACACTGACCTTGATTTCTCAGTGCTTAGTGGGATAAGGCCTATGTCTATTTCCCTCATATTCACGATTTCAATTTTACAAAATTCCTTGTACAATATTGAAAACAATACAATATATATATATATATATATATATATATATATATAAACCTTAAAATATTGAATATTTAAAAATTACCATTTTTTTGTCGTTGTACTTTTCTAGTATTAAATTTACTTACAAAATCCCAAAGATATTTATTGGTTTTATAACTTTTTGTGTTGTTTATATTTTTCAAAATACATAAAAGGGAAAACACTCCATTAAAAGCCTTGTTTTGCATCTTGTATTGGTCCAAAACTAAGGTGACTTCATCCCTAGAAGAGTGATGTCAGCTGCTAGGGGCCGATACACCCCTAGAGCAGGTTTGGTTGAAGTGTTTTGTAGGTCCATACTTGACAAAGGAGAAAGCCCTAGGTCTTGGAAAGGGTTTGTACTTCATATACAAACATAGTTGGATGACCTAGGGGGTTTTAAAGTGCAAATCAAGTATGCCAACTAGTTTTGCAAGTTGGTTTAGATATAAAGTAATTAACATCCATAAATTTATTGACTATGAGCTACAATAAGGAGTACAAATATTACCCTTGGTTGGTGAGTGATGAGAGGCATTTATTTCAATATTTATCAAGTTTTGATTCAAAATTTTATAAAAATGATTGGTGTTGGTTTATACTGTAGTTTTGATATATCATAGTGGTCAAATAGTATTGAGTTTCATTGCTCCTAACCTCCTACATTAAGGAACTAGTTGAATAATATATTAGGAGGGATTTCTAGAAGTAGAATTGTCATTGTTGTTATACTTTACATGGCCAATTTTATCCACATTTGGGAAGCCTTCAATGGAAAAAGGAGCAGGCCTAAAGAGAGAGGAGAGTTCATTGTGGTGATAGTTGACGCATATCCTAAGAAGTTCCCAATCTTAGCACCGACCCTCATGAAATAATCAAAGGGATTTTAATTTTTGTGGTAACAAAGGGCATTGAATCCATTTATACATTAAAACAACAATTTCATCAATCCAAAATTACAATTTTGACAAAGATTTCTTGGCCATATTTCATTATGGTAAATTGGAAAATGTTGAAAACATATAATGTTTAACCTTATTTTTATTTTTTTTACATGGAAAGAGGGTGTGACGAGTAGTTTTGCTGGCTTGATGACTTATATTGGGACTATCATGTTAAGTAAATATTGAAAATATAATATTTTCATTTGGTGGAGTTTTAATACTCCAAAGGTATTTAGTAGACATAAATTTTTGTCTTTTTATTGGTAGGCATTTGTGTAAATCGAGAATGGTCCCTCCTAGAAAATTCTATGGATTGTAATGATCAGGGACATTCCATATATTTTTATATTTTTAATTAAATGGCATAAAATACCAAATTAGTTTAAAAAATAAAAAATAAAGTTCCAAATATAATGTGTGACATCAAAGATGGGATTAAGGGGGATACCATAAAATATTTAGGAAGAGATCCAAGAATATTGTGTAGTAATTATGAGGTGTGCAAAACTTCCAAGGAGAAATGCTATAAAAGAAGAATATATTCAAGAGATTAATGAGAACGACAATATTTTCATTTTTAAAGTGGACAAAAGTGGTGTTTATGATATTTGGAAAAGATAGAGGATCGTCTTAGTAATAGTCATGGTTATAGAAAATGGGTAAACAATCCAAAGAATAAAAATATGTTCTCAACATTATTAACAAATCAAAATTAGATGAAGACATTAAAAAAAACTTATTATAGATAATTTTTCTATGGTTCCCAAGGTTTATGGCCTTCAAAAATTTCATAATGGTTTTCCCTTAGACCAATTGTCAACACAATTGTGTTCACCATTACAAGATCATGGGGTTCTTGTCAAACAAATTAAAGCCTTTGGCAGGCAGTACTCATTGTTTTGTCAAAGATTCAACCTTATTTATCAATAATTTTGACAACATGAAGGTTGAATCGAGGATCACCTTGTTAATTTTATGTGGTCTCATTGATGGGGCATTATACTATCATATGTTTCCCATCCTATTGTCATGATTTTTAAGGTATTTTCCTCATTAACCTAAGACTTTCCTAAACATTCTTATTTTTAATGACCAAACTATATGATATTGGCATATGCTTATTTGAATTAGTACGATTGGATTAATTTCAATTGAATAATATAATTTATATATGATATCTTTAGTAATTTTTGGTTGATTTTGTGATTTGCATTCTATGAACTAATTGTTATCCTTCAAATTAGTTTGAAAGTGTTTATGCTTGGTTTGGGGAGTAATTCATGAGATTTGATGTACTTGGTATATGTTCAACCTTAAGATGGTATGGGATTTATTTTCTCATGGAAAACATTCCATGACGGACTTACACATCAGAGATAATGAGATTTGGTGTACATGGTGTATGTTCAACCCCTAGATGGTCTAGGATGGATTTTCACATGGGAGATGTTCCATGATGGACTTGCACATTAGAGATGGCTTACATAGTGGTTACTTGAATTTAGTTGGGTTCTTTCTCAAATTTTTTCCCTAGGGTGTTGGAGTTCTCTTAACAAGTTGGGTGACATCCTTCATGATGTCTACATGGAGATGATTTATTACTTGCTTCGTGAATTCCCTACTTAGAAGGAGGAAAGTTGTGAATCTTGGAGGAGGGAGTAAGGTACTAGACATCATGATCTATATTGGATTCCTATATGGAGGCTGTTGGTTTATCCAAAAATACTGAGAGGGGGGGGGGGGGAATCAATATTGGCCCTTTGTTANAACAATTAAGAAACAAATTTTATCATGGAAACCTCAAAAAGGAAAACCACCAACACAAACTCAATAATAAGATGAATTTACAAAATTGTTTATCTGCTGCTACATAAAGGATGTAAAAACACCCTGGGTTTTATAGAAATAATAGATCAATTCTATGAGAAATGATGCTAAGAAGAAGCATAGGAAATAGACCTTGATACTAATAATTCTCACAAGCATACACAAGAAAAATTGAGAGAAGAAAAGAGACTGAATCGCATGAATGAAGAGATGAATATTGGTGTGCATCCTTCCATTGAATAATGATGAATAATAGTGTACATAAATAGTAGATCCCTCATAGTAAAATTGAGTTGTATGGAGACAACTCATAAAGATCAAAAAGGATTACTTACCAAAATATAACAAGCCCCCATAGGTGGCTAAAGCACTTCCCAATATTAATATGTCATAGTAATCTAGGGACTAAACACAAGTCTCATCAAATATTGATAACAATAAGTCATGAAAATAACGTAAAAGGGCTACAGAATGAGTAGTCGTACTGTATATTCACACAAAGAATGAGTAATACAATACATGATCATGCTGCAAGCATGAATGACAAAGCAATTCGAATTCCAAAGGAGGTCATTCGAATTGAATGAGTGAGTCTAGCTTAACTGAATGTAAGCCATAGTCAACACTCCAGTTAACCACTGATCAAAACCCTAATTGACTCAATTGATCCCTAACTGAAGTTGGAGTGCAATAAATGACTGAGTCTAACTGAAAGTAGGTCAGACACATGTCACAGCAAGCCAACCAACAAGTGGCAGTGCTTCAATGACTCCAATGAACCCCGATGAGGTTAACTGAAGTGGAACTAAACATCAAAAGTGGTTGGAGGCGCCTCTGTTGACTCCAGTTCATTAAATAATCAATAAATAATCAATTTAATGATGGAGGGCACCTTCACTGCTATGTTTAACTGATTGTAACCATCAGTTAGCAATATGGGGCATTAATGACACTCAGAGCAACCCCGGAGTGCTCCAGTTAGCCTCCCCAAATGTAGGAGAAGGATAAGTTATCCTCCTTGAATGAAGGTAGGCATGGGTGTGATCTAGCTAATGTCATCTAGTGATCCTCTGATGTCAATTAAGTCAATAATACTTAGTATAGTGGTTTAACTAGGCCAAATTGACCAAAAAGAGTGTGTATGGTGGTAAATGTCTCCAACACCCCCCCTTAAGCTATACTCATGAGGAGTTAGAAAAACATAAAATGCATAAAAATGCTAGGGCCCCAACAACTAAGGCCATAGGTCACCCTGTACAATGCTTAAAAACAAACTAAGTGAGGTAAAGAGGGAAAACCCAGTGGGAAAACCCCCCCTTCAAGCTGAACACTGAAATTAGTCTGAATCACCTTGATGAACTCACCCCCAATAGTGAACGGAGGTAAGTGAACTTGTTTTCTAAAAATATCTTAGTGAAGATGTCTTCAATCTGCTCATCAGTCGGACAATATTGTAGAATGAGGGTCCTGTCATGCACTAGCTCCCTGATATTGTGCATGTGGATCTCTACATGGTTGGTCCTCTACCTGGTAATTGGATCTATGGAAATATTAATAGCACTTTGATTGTCACAAAAGAGTACAGTGGAAAAAGTACTACCAAGATCAAACTTTGAAAGAATGCCTTGCAACCAAACTGCTTGGATGCAAGCATTCACCGCTTTTCGATACTTGACCTCTGCTGAAGATAATGCTATGGCAGCCTGCTTTTTTCTATACCAGCAAATGGGGCCACCACCAAACATGAATACATATTTTGAAGTAGACTTCCGATCAATAGAATCACCCTCCCAATTAGAATATGTGTATCCAACCGGCTCTAGCTTGGAGTCTGCAGCATAGTGATTGCCGTAGGTCCTGGTTCCCTGAATATACTAGAGGATCCTCTTGGATTCCTTCCAATGAAGATCATGAGGCTTCTGCATGTATATTGATACATAATTCATGGCATAACAAATATCATGCCGAGAATGTGTCAAGTACAACAAGCTACCAATCAGCTGTCGATAGATAGTGCAGTCCATGGGAGGTGTGCTTTTTCCTTCTTCAAGGATGATCCCTGAAAGGAAAGGGAATGGTTTAGGCCTAAATTCAGCCATGTTAAAATTGAATAATAGGTCTGATATTTATTTGTACTGACTGACCATTATCCCATCAGAATTTTGCTCAATTTCGAGCCCCAAAAATTGTTTTAGGAGCCCCAAATCACTCATTTCAAAGGCATTGTAGAGAGCAGTTTTGATGGCTGAAATGGAAGCAACTGTGCTACCTATGATCAGTAAGTAATCAACATATAAAAAAATAATAATCAAATGACCATCATACTATCACACCCCGGTTTTGACCCTGTTTGCATGATGTATATAATGTAATTAATCGTGGTGAGGAGCTAAAGGCAAAAGCCCCACCATCGATTTGGTTGTGTATGTTTCGGTAATGGGGATAGTTGCCGATGGTATATCGTGCTATCTGGCACATTATAGTTTGGCATCATGTAAATACGCACATCAAATAAAATAAACCCACAACCAGCTACGCAAGTGCAACATTAAAATGAAAAGGGCATGATTCCAAAGGATAAGGGTGTGGGGGATGTCAAACCTTGGTCTATGGGGGAAAAGCCTTGTTTGATTTTCCATCTTCCCTTGTCTCATCCAACCTCTTTAATGTTTTGTGGAGTGGTTGAGGTAGTTATTTCTGAGTAGTGGTGGCTGTGGCAGGACTGTCAGTCCTTGCCCACGTGCCCACTCCCCCAGCAGACTCTCCTCTTCACGTCGCGTGGGGCAGAAGAAACACTTCACTCCACTCTCCCATGATTCCCACTTCTTCATGGTTTTGGTTCTGCTCACTCTCATGCAGGGGACAGTTTTTCTCTGTTCTCCCTTCCCTCACCGATTGCTAGTCTGTGGATGCGTTCCCGTTTCGATTCATGCAGAGAGTCTGACCCTGTTTCCAATATCGAACTGTGTAATGTCCCGGGCCAACTGTGAAGATGTGCTGTGGCTTCATTGTTGAGGAAGGACCATTGTTTTCCAATATTGCTGGCTGTGTCTGGGCTATGAAAGTCCCAGGGATTTCATCGTTGAACCATGGTTGTTGCTTTCCCTGATCGGTGGCTGTTGTGAGTACCTCTATTGTGTGGGTTGTGGCCTCTCTCCACCTTTTGGCTGAATGTGGTTTGTGTAAGTTTTCCCTTCACACAGGAAGCAAGAGAAATTGTGGCTGTCACTTAGGATTTTCGAGTGCAGGAGCCATTCACACTCGGGGCTGTGCGCCTGTGTGTTCCATACCGGTTTCGGTGGTATGTGTATGTCTCCTTGTTGCTTGTGGCCATGTATGCTGTCTGCTGTGGTCTGTGTTTGTGTTTTTCCCATGTCCACGCTGGGATTTTGGCTTCTCCCCTATGTTGGGAATGTGTAAGGTCGCCATAGTTTTCATTGTGCGTTGGGCTGTCGATTTTCCCTAGTTTTGGGTTGCTTCTTGGATGCTAAGGCTGTGGACGTCTTTTGGGTGTTGTGCTGAGTTGTTTTGGCCATGCTAGGACCAAGAACAACTCTGAGTTATCTTGTGGCTTGAGCTGTGTTTCTCCCTTTGTTGGGATTGTCATTCGGTTGTCTTCACAGAGCTGTGAAGGGATTTTTTTGCTGCGGTATGTAGTGGTTGGTCTTCGGACTGTTGAGAGTGGGATTAGAGGCTGTGTATGCATGAGAAGACTGGTGTTGAGGCCACTAGCTTGGAATTTATTCTGTCCTAGCTCCTTGATGACTTGGTAGGACCCTGCTGTGTGGGTTTGGCTGATTGGAAAACCTTGGCTATGTGTAAGCCTGCATTGACCCTTATTCCTTGAGGAATCATGCCTAGCTTGGGGGTGGCAGTGTTGCTGAGAGATTGATGAGCATGCTGGCCTATGGTTGGGTGGAACATTGCAGCGATGTAGCTGGTTGCGGGAGAGTTCTTCAGCAAAAGATAAGTACTTCTGACTATTTCATCTCTGCAATTATATCTATTGTTTCATGGATTTTGATGAACATGTTAAATGCTGGAATGTGTGTGTGTTGCTTCTGCTGGATGTTGAGTAACTGTGTATCCTTGTATGTTTTATGCATCTTAGTATGCATTATGTTAAGCTTTTTAATACCAAAATTTATCCCTGCTGAATGTTGATGAATTATGCATCTTGTCATGTATTATGTTTAAGCTTTTATTTCAGCATTGATGTCTGTTCATGTCCATGGGGCTGTTTTCCCGTTTGATTGGTGTTGGTCGTGTCCTCTTTGCCGGTTGGAGGGTCAGGGCCATGAAACATAATACTGTAAATACACATTTGGATCTGATCTACACCTTTTGAAGTTTTGCGAGAGAAGGAAGGCATCCATCTTGGAATACCACTCTCTTGGGGCCTATTTTAACCCGTATAGTGACTTCTTTAGCTTGCAAACCAAAGATGGATCAGAGATGTAGCCCTCAGGCTACTTCATGTATATATCCTCATGAATATCTCCATGTATAAAGGTTGACTTAAAATCCATATGATGCACTTCCCAGTGCTTAGATGCCGAAATTGCCAAAACTAGGTGGATGGAGTCCATTTTTGCAATCGGTGCAAAGGTCTCATGGTAGTCCACACCTTGGACCTGAGAGAAAATTTTTTCCACCAAAATTGTCTTATATTTGTAGGTGCTTCCATCAGTAGAAACCTTGGTCTAAAACACCCACTTGCATTGAACCAATTTCCTTCCCGGAGGAAGAGAAACTAACTCCCAAGTAGTGTTTTTTTGAAGAGAATTCATCTCTTCATCCATGGCAACTTGCCATCTCAGATCCTTCCGATCATGGCAATAGGATTTTGGGTTTGAAATAATAATCAAATAGCAAGTTTCAAACAGAAAATTATTAGGACAAGAGAGCGAAATACCTGCTCTTTAGAAATCAGATCGGGTTCTCCTTGGATCATCCGGATTTCCAATGTTATCTCCTGCGGAGGAGAGTGTCTGTCGGGCCCGTGTGGGAAGATGATTTTGTACTTCAGGTTCTGATTCAGCATCTGATGTTTGTTGCAAACTGATATCATAAATCAGAAGATCCAAATCAGGGTCATCACCCCCAATTTCATCATCCAAATATTCAGTAGAATAGGAAGGAAATTCAACAGTTTTCTCCTTCACTAGTTCGACCTCCTGAAGAGGCTCATCGAACTTGACACTTCTCTCGATGATGATCTATTTTATTTTGATATATAGTAGCTTGAAAACTTTTGATTCATCAGAATACCCAATAAACATACATTCTATGCTTTGCGGTTGCAAAGCTCTTCTTTTATCAAGTGGAATCTAGGCCCATGCAGTGGACCCAAACACCCACAGGTTCGACACATCCGGCTTGTGTCCGAAGTATGCTTCGAAAGGGGTCTTCCCTTTCATGGATGAGTGTGGAACCCTGTTTTGAATGTATGTTGCTGCATGCATGGCTTCATCCCACAAATTTGCAGCCAACTTCTTTGATTCCAACATACAGGTGGTCATCTCGTTGAGAGACCGATTCTTCCTTTCTGCTACACCATTCTGCTGGGGAGTGTAGGGGATTGAATGTTGGACCTTAATACCACTTTGGGAGAATATGTGAAGAAAAATTTACTAATATACTCCCCTCCATTATCAGATCTCAAGATCTTGATCTTAATCCCAGAGGCATTCTTGATCAAGGCTTTTAGTTCAGAGAACTTTTCACATACTTCAGACTTCTTTTTGAGAAAAAAGACCCATGTGTACCTTGAAAAATAATCAATAAAATTCAGAAGATACCTTGATCCATTCATGGATGTGACAGGAATTGGACCACTAATATCAGAATGTATCAGCCCCAATATGCATGTAGCTCGGTTTTCCTTCCCCTGATCGAACTTGTGCTCAGGGTGTTTTCCAACCACACAGCCCTTGCAATTTCCAGTGGTTGCCTTGATGATCGGGAGGCCTTCAACCATGGAGTTTTTATTTAATTTCTACAAATATTTGAAATTTATATGGACATACCTTTCATGCCACAACCTACTAAGTTCATTTCCATGAGTTAGCAGAGCGGTGGGCTTTGCATCCGCCACAAAGTTGGAGAACTCATAGGCTTTTGCATGATGGTTTGCAAGGCCTTTAGGAATGAGTTTCCCGGATGCAAGTTCCATTATCTCAAAATCATTAGGGATGAAAGATACTCTCTTAGGAACTCCTGTATGTGTCATCTGATAGACACTAAGGAGATTTGATGCTAGAGACGGTACATACAAAACATTTGAAAAATAGGCATTTTCAAGATCATCCGTACCTTGTACTTCTGAAATGATGGTGGAGTCATCTCCCATGTGGATGGGGATGGATTTTCCAGTCTCCAAGGATGAAAAGGAGTCTCTTTCAACCATCATGTGGTTTGAAGCTCCAGAATTAATCAAGAGTGCTTTGGACTTTGAAGTGCTTGCCACGAGGGCATGACCTTTTTCATGCTGTGGTTCCCGATCTTGCTGATCTCTCCTCCGAAATATTTCTAGAAGATTGTTTTGATTTCTCTCAAGGAGAGATGTAGCTTCATCAAGCTTCTTCTTCATGCAGGAATGTTCAGGTTGGAAGCCCTTCCCGCAG
This sequence comes from Pseudotsuga menziesii, assembly GCA_001517045.1. NCBI lineage: Eukaryota > Viridiplantae > Streptophyta > Pinopsida > Pinales > Pinaceae > Pseudotsuga > Pseudotsuga menziesii. The sequence goes on from LPNX011003059.1 coordinate 36,960, forward strand.
TATGAACACTTGACTTTTTCCTTCCCATGATGCCCTTTCCCTTTGTTCTTCTTTGAGCCGGAAGACTCATCATGCTGTTGGTTTTCAACTTTTGGCTTAGGAGCATCGATTTTAGTTTTTGGGTTCTTTTGCTGCTTTCCTTTAGCCTTCAGATATTTGGGCCTTGAGACATGGAGGGATTGATCATGGGAGCATCTGATGATCCCCATTTGGACAAGCTTATCATGTTCACTTGTTAGGGACTCAATGAAGGAATTGAGTGTAGGCATCTTCCATCTAGGGGTTGTGACCTTCCCAGCATGGAATGTAGAGACAAAAACTGAATAATCAGCTCCAAGTTTGGAGAGTATGGCGAGGATGATCTGATCATCCTCCTTCTCCACTTTGCATTGCTTCAAGAGTAAGACAATGTGCTTGAACTTTGTGAAAAATTCATTCAAGGTCTCGAAATTGGAATGCTGGAGAGACATCAATCCATTTTCAAGCTGGTAAATTCTCAAATCATCTGGATTTCCATATAGGGTTTCCAATTTGTCTCAAATTTCCTTTGGAGTCTTCAATCCCGAAATATGGAAAAGAAGATCCTGGGAAATAGAGAGGCATAAGAATCCAAATGCTTCATCCTTCTTGTTCAAGAATCTTGATTTGTCTATAGTAGTACCAGGCTCATCTTCAGTGTCCATGGTGACTCTATAGATTCCTTTGGAGTGAAGCTAGATCTCCATGTCTCCTTTCCATGAGTGGAAATTGAATGGAGTCAAAAGATCAACGGAAGAAGCCATCTGAGTCTGCTGGAGCGAATGCTTTCATCTGTGAAAAAACCTGAAAATCACAACAAAAATGGAAATGTAAGGTTGGACAACCTGTACATTTTAGGATTTCATCACACCCAACATAGTCAATAAAGCAAGCTTTATCAACAAGTTCTTTACTTGGGGTATTAAGTGGTAAGCCTTGGCTTCTGGTGCAATACTGGATTTTTGAGCTATTGCTCAATTTTCATGCAAGATCTGTCAAAAACCTTGTTTTTGAGAGATCCGAGCTTCGTCCTGTCGTGAGCTCTGATACCATATTAATCTGTCACAGTAATCTAGGGACTAAACACAAGTCTCATCAAAGATTGATAACAATAAGTCATGAAAATAGTGTAAAAGGGCTATAGAATGAGTAGCCACACTGTATATTCACACAAAGAATGAGTAATACAATACATGATCATGCTGCAAGTAAGAATAACAAAGCAATTCGAATTCCCAAGGAGGTCATTCGAATTGTATGAGTGAGTAAAGCTTAACTGAATGTAAGCCATAGTCAACACTCCAGTTAACCACTGATTAAAACCCTAATTGACTCAACTGAGCCCTAACTAAAGTTGAAGTGCAATAAATGATCGAGTCTAACTGAAAGTAGGTCAGGCACATGTCACAGCAAGCCAACCAACAAGTGGTAGCACTTCAATGACTCCAATGAACCCCAATGAGGTTAACTGAAGTGGAACTGAACATCAGAAGTGGATGGAGGCACCTCGGTTGACTCCAGTTCATTAAATAATCAATAAATAATCAATTTAATAATGGAGGGCACCTTCACTACTCTATTTAACTGATTGTAACCATCAGTTAGCAATATGGGGCATTAATGACTCAAATCACCCCCAGAGTGTTCCAGTTATCCTCCACGAATGTAGGAGAAGGCAAAGTTAGCCTCCTTGACTGAAGGTAGGCATGGGTGTGATCTATTTGATGTCATCTAGTGCTCTTATGATGTCAATTAAGTTAATAATACTTAGGATAGTGGTTTAAGTAGGCCAAATTGACCAAAAAGAGTGTGTATGGTGGTAAATGTCTCCAACACCCAAATCTATGAAGGACCTCATGAATTGGCAAAAGCATGAGTGAGTTTTCAAGGAGATGGAAAAAAAATGCTAATCCTAGAAAGTGGAGGAAAATTCATGAAGGATGGGTTGGAAACAAAAGGACCTAGTTTCCTAGTTTGACTAGCTTTACCTTATCCATAGAAAAGTAGGAAAAGCAGAATAAAGCAGAATCTGCTATAAAGTAATGTATACTAATTTTGGATGGTCAAAAGGTGGTCAAGATCAACCTAGAATTAGAAATAAATCATTCCTAGGATATAGATGGCATGTATGGAATTTAAGGTGCAAGTGGATGCCAACTAATTAAGCTAGTGGGTGAATAATTAATCAAATAATGATTAATTGTTTTATCCTAATTCATGAGTGGGTTTAATATATTCCAACACCCCCCTATAAGTATGAATTTATGGTGGTATGAAAAAAAATATAGATGCATATAGGGCCCAACAACAAGGCTATGGTCACCCTTTAACAATTATTATGTCCAGAAAAGTGAGGAAAGAGGAAAAACCACATGGGGAAAATCCTCCCTCAAGAAAGGACAAGGCACAAGATTTTGAAATAATATGTCTTCAACATATCCTTATACTCACTTGAATGAGCTGAATGAACTACTTCTGGATGGAATACTTGTTTAATAAATCATGAACTCCATGATTAGGCGCTAGAGTGTAGAACCTGCAAGAAGGAAGAGGAGAGACTCCTTGTATCTCATAATCTGATGAAGTAGGAGCATTATCTGAATGATTTTTCACTTCTATAAAACTTTGATTTGTAAACTTAATTTGAAATGGAAAAGACATCTGTGCATACTCCTTCCCAAAGAGTACAAAAATTAAGACAAATTATTCCACACCCAATTCCCTGAATAACTGCAAAATTGCGATGTGAATCACATGTCAATATTACAATATGATGTATCACCTATATAGATCTGATATGAGGCTAATAAAAATCTGATATATCATAAATATTAGCATATGGAACATCAAATACAAAGGCTTCAGTGGCTCCATGATGATATAGGGCTAGACTAGGAAAATTATGAGCAACTGGGGAAAACTGATAGGTGTAAAAATATGAATGATGGATGGGCATAAGATCTGAAACATAAGTGTTTAGAAAATATCCAAACATGTTTAATATCAATCCAAGTATGAATAAGGGCATGGATAACCAACCACTGAAATATAGGAAAGACTTCAAACCATGTAAGATAAATATCACTGCATAAGAGACCAATGAGGAATCAACCAGTGAACTTGGGATTTGTATAGTATTAGGATTATTTAGAGGTATAGTAGATGGTATGGATGGTGGTATTATATGTTTCATGACATTCATATCAGACTTAAAACAATATTCTAAATCAGATATACAATCTTGTGAGGAAGAGCTGCTCAAAGACAAGTCAATATCTAGTGAAAAATCACAATTTTTGGGAGATGAATCTAGTAGACTGAAAGGAGGATCATCAAAGAAAGGATCTGATATTTATGATTATGATATATCAGAGACTAAATATATATCAGAGACATGAGAAAATGATATAAATCTGGCACTCAAAGCATAAGTTATATCACCTTGAAACTGCGCAGTATGACATTGTTCTGAGGAATCAACAGGCTTTTCTAGTTGATCTGGAACTTTGATCTTGTGATTCTCAAGAAGCTGAGACATGATTCACATATTATTCTTGAAAAACTTGTTCTTTGAATTAAAACCCTTGATGCAATAATAACACTTGGATGTTCTCCCTTTCTTCTTAACTTTCTTCATTAAATCTTCATATGAATCTTCATCTTCAATTTCTGACTTTGGCTTCTTCACAATTTGCTTTTCTTTTGATTTGTGATTCTTGCTTCCTTGAACCAAGAGAGCATTATCCTTGGCCTTGGAAGAATTAAGGACACCCATATGGATCAATTTATCTTTCTCATTTGTTAGTGAATCAAGAAAAGAATTTAAAGAAGGCATTTTCCACTTAGGAACAACAAGCCTAGTAGCATGAAAAGTAGACACAAAAACCGAGTAATCAGGACCCAATTTTGAAAGATTGGAAAGGATTAATTGATAATATTCTTTCTCAATACCAAATTTCTTGAGAATTAGAACAAGTGACTTGAACTTGGTGAATAAACCCTCAAGATAATTGAAATTTCTTGGACTCAGTGAAAATAACTCAATCTCCAATTGATGCGCTCTTAGCTAATCTTGAACTCCAAAGAGAGACTCCAGTTGAGTCCATACTTGGTTTGGAGTGGTCAAAACATCTATATGAACAAGTATATCAGGATAAATAGAGAGGCAAAGCAATCCTTAGGTTCATCCAACCTATTGCGCCACTTAGCTTTCTCAATCACAACATTGGGCTCATTCTCCAAAACTAGAGTAACTCTGTACAATCCTCTACTGCGCAATAGAATGGAGATTTTGGATTTACATTCGTGGTAGTAGAAGGGATTAATAATTATTGATGAAGGAGAATCCATATTTTTGAATTGATGTGCTCAATAAGAAACTCTTTACAACCTGCAAAACAAACTAGGAGAAAATCTTGTAAGCTAGACAAGCTCTTCTTCAGAGAGGGATATGAGACTGGATGCGCTCCTCAACTCTGTAGAACTTGATCAACCTTGCTGATAGGATATGGAAAGGTTGTGCTCCCTATAGCTCTAATACCATGTAGAAATAATAGATCAATTATATGAGCAATGATGCAAAGAAGAAGCACAAGAAATAGATCTTGCTACTAAGAATTCTCACAAGCATACACAGGAAAAATAGAGAGAAGAAAAGAGACTAAATCACATGAATGAAGAGATGAATATTGGTGTGTATCCTTCCATTGAATAATGATTAATAATAGTGTACATAAATAGTACATCCCTCATAGGAAAATCGAGTTGTATGGAGACAACTCATAAATCTCAAAAAGGCTGACTTACCAAAATATAGCAAACCCCCATAGGTGGCTAAAGCACTTCCCAAATATATCAAGGACCTCAAGAATTGGAAAAAGAATGAGTGATTTTTCAAGGAGAAGGAAAAAAAATTCTAATCCTATAAAATGGAGGAAAAGTCATGAAGGATGGGTTGGCAACAAAAGGACCCAGTTTCTTAGTTTGACTAGCTTTACCCTATCCATAGAAAAGCAGGAAAAGAAGAATAAAGAAGAATTTGCTGTAAAGTGTTGTATACTAATTCTGGATGGTCAAAAGGTGGTCAAGATCAACCCAGAATTAGAAATAAATCAATCCTAGGATATAGATGGCATGTATTGACTTTAAGGTGCAAGTGGATGCCAACTAATTAAGCTAGTGGGTGAATAATTAATAAAATAATGATTAATTATTTTATCCTAAGTTATGAGTGGGTTTAATATATTCCAATAGGTTTTGCTTGAAACTACAGACAAGGATTCTACAACACCCCAATGGTTTCATGCCTGCTTCAACAGACTAGGATGCTATGACACCCGGTTCTCCAGCTACGGCTGGAAGGAGGTTTCGACTCCCTGCAGACCTAAGGCCTTCCCCAACACCACCCTACCACTATATTATGAATTTCTTAGATCTTTAGGAACTGCTATAAACTATCCACTTTGGAATATGTCAAGTTTACTAACAGATACACATTAATTCTTTACACATTCATACAATAAATACTCTTTACCTATTTCCTATCAATGCATCTCTCCATAACTGTTCTCTTTCGTTTTGGATAGTGATTGTTTACTTACAGACATAAGTATTCAACATATACCCGTTCAACCATCACATAATTTCATCGTTAAGTTTCAACAAAGGCACCATTTCATTCTTCCCATAGCTCAGAATCTATTTCCGCATCCTTGTTTATCATTTTCTAGTGCTTTCGTAATCTTCTTCTCCAGATACAATCCAAACCGTTGATCTTATGTCTGAGTCTCTCCAAACCATTGATCTACTCTATATATTTCCCCTTTGAAAATTTTTTTCCACACCAATTTTTTGCTTCAATGATTCCCCACCATTGATCCTCTTCGGGCGTTTTTCTGGTCGTTGATCTATGGGTGGTGGAAAATGGAAAATCAACATTTGAGCCAAGTTTTCTGCACTTTTCATTACTTTTCGATTTTTGCATTTGTCTTCCCACTTCAATGATTCTACACCGTCGATATTTTTCGGGCTTCATCCTTATCGTTGATCTACCGGATCGTGGAATGCGAAAATGTAACATTTCCTTAAGTCGTTTCTCGACTTTTCGATTTCCAATTTCTGCTTTTCGGTCTTCAAATTTCCAGACTATAGATGTCTTATGGAACGATTCTCAGCCACCTGATCTCACTCTTCTGCTTTCTGGTCTTTGAATTTCTAGACTGTAGATCTCTTGCAGAACGATTCTCAGCCACTCGATCTGACTCTTCCTCTTTCCACCTTCCGGACTTCTTATTGCAGAAATGTAACATTTCCTGAAGTTGTTTCTCGACTTTTTGATTTTCGATTTCCAATTTTTGGACTTTGGATTTTTTGGACCATAGATCTCTTGCGGAAAGATTCTCAGCCATCCGATCTCGGCCTTCCACTTTCTTCCTTCCAAAATTTGGATTGCAAAAATGTAATATTTCCTGAATTCGTTTCTCGACTTTTTGATTTCTGCTTTCTGTTCTTTGTATTTTCCAAACCATAGATCTCTTTTAGCGGAACTAATATCAGCTGTTGGATATTGATATTTTGTGGAACTTTGGATTATATATATAATTTGTTGGAACTAATCCTTAGCCATCAGATCTAGTGCGAGACTAATATAATGTTGATGTATTTGTAACTTCGGAATGTATTCACTTGTATATCTTATGTATTGTATCCCGATGTTATTTTGGGAAGTATCTATAATGTAATTGAGTCATATCATGCCCCAATGTTTTGATTGGGATATTGAATAAGTAAACAAGTCATTGAGGTTAACCCTCCATTGTAAGTCAGGCCAATAGTCCCCACAATTGTGTTAAGCTTAACCCTCCGTGTTGATCGGAGGGAAAAGTCCCCACAGTTGTGGGGCACTAGGGTTATTAGACTCTCCTAGAGATGTCGACCCTAGTAAGTAATTGTTAAGTGGGGCCGACATGTTGAAGTGGACATTAAGTGAATCAAATAATATAAATAGAGAGTGAGACTTTCTATTTATCACACACTCACTCACTCACTGGGGTGCATGAGTGAGAGAGGAGAAGCTCTCTCAAGTGAGAGAGAGAACAAGTTGTTGGAGATCATCTTTATGTTTTCGGGTTTTACTACTGCCATTGGTACTCATTCTATCTCTGAGGAAGTTGTGGGGTTTTCTCCTTTATGGTTTCCTCGAGGAAAATTCTTTGTGTCTCTTGTATCTTGTGTTTATTGTTGTGCATGTTATTCTCTCAGATAAGATCCTAAGATCATATTGCTTAAATGATAAAAATCTAACATGGTATCAAATCTAACCTGAGAAGAAGACATTGTGCAGTTGCAGAAGCTAGGGATTCTTAATTTTTGGGTCTCTCTCCACAATCCATCAGCAAAATTATGCTAGGCTGACTCTCCATTGAAGGGCGCATCTTTTTGTCGAAGTGGAATTCAATTCCGGGCATTTTCGGTTTTTGGTGCGAGAAATTAGGGATTTTTATAGAAGAAGAATTTTTGAGTGATCCCAGCACAGGATTGTTCTCCTCATCAAAATCAAAGTTTAGAGACCTGGGTTGATATTTTTGGTTGGGTGAAACTCTGGGAAAGTAAAACCCTAGTTTGACCCCGAGTTGGAAAAAACCCTAAATACTAAAAATGATAAGTTTTGATAAATTCACTATATCTCAAGATTTCAGAAGTCTAAGGGGACAAAACTTTCATAGGTCGAAGATCAAATCCTGGTCTACATTGTTTCCAAGTTTTAGCGTCAGATTCGCTATATTATAGGAGATATGATTCCTCCAAGTTAGGTTTCTAGCCTCTTCTAGGATTCATCCCTAAACAGGACACCTGGGGATAATTGCTATATATTAGGCTACAAAGGTCCAAATGAAATTTCTCAAGATGTTCCAGAAATGGAATGGAATTTAATTTCTATGGTAGAATTTTTAGACCCTGAAGATGAAACAGTGACAAGTGGCGTTCCGTACAACTTCTCTATTCTGAATAGTCCTGAAACATGTCACCTTGGGAAACCACTCATAAGTCCCAATTGGTGAAACCAATTCTGATGAAAATTGTAGTTTTAGAACAGGGACAGGTGAGTATACCTTAGTAAAAAGTTTTAGACATAGAGGAGTAGTAATTCTAGAGATACTGTAGAAACAGTATCAAGAATTTCTGCAGAAGAAATTGGAAAACTAGGGCTTCTTGTTCCAGGAGCTTCCCTCCACTGTTCAGAAAAGGAGTACATTGGACAGCTCACCTTGAAGGGGTCTATATTTCTATCCAATCAGATCTGAAATATTCCATGTTTTGAAAATTAGGGTTTCTCTGAAAAACCCTAGACCAACCAACTCTGGAACCAGGAGGGACACCTCAAATCGGTAAGATCTAATCTTTTGCTATTTTCATTTGAGGTTCTCATTTCCAAGTGATCTATCACATCAAATTGATGATAAGCTTGGTGAAACTAAAAAATTCCAAGCATGGAAGTATATGATCTCTTTGAAGAATATGAATTGGACACCTACATAAATAGAGAGGTTCTAGTTCCAGAGGGAGATGAGGCTAAAAACCTTACACTAGAAGAAATTGGTCAAGGCCAAGAAGATCATTGCTGATTCAATCATGGATCACCTTATACCACAAGTGTCTTCCCTAAAGACACCGAAAGAGATGTTTGATTCCTTGACCAAGATATTTGAAGGGAATAACATAAATCAGAATATGAATTTGAGAAAAAAGTTGAAGAATGTGAAGATCCAGAATGTAGAGGGTCTCTCAAATTAAAGAACAACTTGTAGTAGTAGAAGAAGAAGTGGAGAATGCAGAAGTGGTGATAGCCACCTTGAATGGCCTCCCAGGATCATGGGATTCATTCATTTGAGGAATGTGTGCCAGAAGGAAGTGATTAATTTCAGCATACTCTGGGAAGAAGAAGAAGCTCGACTCAGAATAAGAGAAGAGAAGATGGGAGCAACTGAATATCAAGCTCTCACCATCCAAAGAAGATCCCTCAAGCGATGAGGAATACAAAGGAATCAACTCTGGAAGAAAATCTTATCCATATTAGCATTTGGATAAGAAATGATGAATGAAGAAGATGATGAAGCTGAAGGCTCAAGAAGGAGTCTACCCATGAAACAAATAAAGATAAATATTCAATTGTCATTTCATGATATTGTTTTGTTATGCATTTGTTTATATTCAGTTGATGTACTATGCATGATAGAATGTTTGCATTAATGATAGTATACTTGTAATGGGTAAGTAGTCCATGGTGATATACAACACTCCATTGCTACTTATCTATAATGAAACTCTTTGCTGACATATTGGATTAATGCACAATCCCAATGTTGTCCTGGTAGAGATGGAAGGCATCTAGAAAATTTGTGTGAGAAATGGATGAATGACGTATTGGCTAAAATAGTTGCATGATCATATATTTATGTGTAAGAATTTTCCATTATGAATATTCCTTATGAAAATTTTCTAACCATATAAATGCATTTGACTTGTAGGAAAGATTGTGTAAAATCACCTACAAGCAAAGAAGGATGAGACTTGTTCTGAAGAACAAATGATGACAGTTCAAGATGAAGAATAATATGATGAATGCAGTGGCATCATTGATGCAGAACCTTCTAGGTATGAAGAAGTAACCAAGAAGAAAAGGAAGACCAGATCAAGAAGAATGATGTCTAGGATACAATATAGATATGTGAAGGGAAGTTCGTAGTTCCATCATGCAGTAGATGGAAACATCGTGGGATACAAGGTAAGATTCATAGCACGAGGCTTCTCACGAAAAGAAGGCATAGATTACAAAGAGACATTTGTAGCCAGTGGGAGTTGAGACACATGATAGGAAAAATCATGTGTGCAAATGAAAGAACGCCTTGTATGAGCTCAGAAGACACCCATGGGATAACACATACATGAGAAGCTTGATGAAGATATGAACCTTTGCTACAAGGTTGAAGATGAAAGTCTATAGAGGATGACAAGCTCACAGATGGGTGCGAGAAGAAATTTTGAAAAAGTTAAAGATAGAGGATATTGGTATCCAGTGACCCTAGATGGATACATAGAATATTAGTAGCAGAGGAAGCTATTTGTCACTCCGGTACAAAATGTTTCAGTGCATAGAGTATGAAAGACAAAGGGAGAATGATGCTCCACTTCAGAAGGAGTGACTGCATAAGATCCTAAGGTTCAACTTGGTATGACAGGATGGAAGGATTACTAATGAATCTAGGATTTACTGATAGTAAAGTAGATTCCAACCTTTGCTTCAAGGTTGAAGGAAGAATAATAGTGATGCTTCTGTTATATGTCAATGACTTGTTCTTGACAGAAAAGAGGAACTCATTAAAGTTGAAAGAAGGAGACTTGATGCCGAGTTTGAGATGAAGGACTTGGATATGATGCACTACTTTCTAGGCATGGAGGTGTGACAAAATGTGGATGGAATCTCCCTGGGACAAGGGATGATGGACCGCAAGGCCATGACCACACCTATGGAATCGAACTTGAATCTATTGAGTGATGCTTCATCATATTTGGTTGATGCCATGATGTATCATTAGATGATTTGTTCCTTGATGTACCTAATGAATACAAGATCAGATATTTGCTTTGCTATGAACACATTGATACGTGTTCACCTGATGGTTTAAAAGCACGCAGTGAGGTACTTGAAGGGTACAGTTGATTATGGGGTCAAGTATAAAGCTGATAAGAAGATTAACCTGGAAGGTTATGTTGATTCAGATTGGGCAGACAGTGCCATCAATAGAAAGAGCACCTTGGGGTGTTGCTTCAGTATGGGATCAGGTGTGATCTCTTGGTTTAGCAGGAAACAGTCTTACTTGGCATTGAGTACAACTAAAGTAGAGTATGTCACATCTTGTTCAGCTAGTGGTGAGGCAATATGGCTGAGGAAGCTACTATCTGATTTATTTGATCTCCAGATGGATGCTACTTGTATATATTGCGACAACCAGAGTTGGGTGAAGTTGTCTGAGAACCCGGTGTTCCATGACAAGTCAAATCATATCAAGATAAAATATCAGTATATCAGGGATATGGTGTAGAGAGGAATAGTGAAGCTCCAGTATGTTGAGACGGATGAACACATAACTGATGTATTGAATAAGCCATTGGATAGAGTGAAGTTTGAATACTTCAGGTATAAGCTTGGTGTTCTCCAAATCGAGGTTCCCTTCAAAGGGAAGTGATGAGTCTGTGAGCCATTTTGACATGGTGAGAGGATTGGTTCCTTCCATGGTCAGATGTAAGGGCTGAGCCATTCTGTCATGGTGAGAGGATTGGTTCCTTCCATGGTTAGATGTAAGTGCGGATCCTTTCTGACATGATGTGCAAATGAGTTTCCTATCATGGTCAGGTGTAAGTGTGGAGCCTTTCTGACATGATGTGTGAATGAGTTTCCTATCATGGCCAGATGTAAGTACAGATCCTTTCTGACATGATGTGCCAATGAGTTTCCTATCATGGTTAGATGTAAGTGCAGAGCCTTTCTGACATGATGTGTGAATGAGTTTCCTATCATGGTTAGATGTAAGTGCAGAGCCTTTCTGACAAGATGTGTGAATGAGTTTCCTATCATGGTTAGATGTAAGTGCAGAGCCTTTCTGACATGATGTGTGAATGAGTTTCCTATCATGGTTAGATGTAAGTGCATAGCCTTTCTGACATGATGTGTGAATGATTTTCCTATCATGGTCAGATGTAAGTGCAGAGCCTTTCTGACATGATGTGTGAATGAGTTTCCTATCATGGTCAGATGTAAGTGCAGAGCCTTTCTGACATGATGCGTGAACGAGTTTCCTATTATGGTCATATGTAAGTGCAAAGCATTTCTGACATGATGTGTGAATGATTTTCCTATCACGGTCAAATGTAAGTATAGAGCCTTTCTGACATGATGTGTGAATGATTTTCCTATCATGGCTAGATGTAAGTGCATAGCCTTTCTGACATGATGTGTGAATGAGTTTCCTATCATGGTTAGATATAAGTGTTGGGAGGGCCTTTCTAACTCGGTCAGATATAAGTGCTGAAGAAGATGAAGACCTACTTGGAGGCTAGGCCTACAACCAACATGAAAAAGGGCTAGCTTTCTAGAACTTTTTGTGACGAGAAGAATGAAGAGATAGCACCATTTGATTGAGATAGCGGAAGCAGTGACGATGATGATGATCCAATGATGATCTAGCTTTGATGATGATCTAGTGATGATCCAGTTTTGATGACGATCCAGTGATGATCTAGTTTCTATGATGATCCAGTGATGATCCAGATCCAATGATGACTTAACGATGAAGATGACTTGATGGTGATCTAGATCCAATGATGACTTAACAATGAAGATGAATTGATGATGATCCAAATGATACAAAGAAGAAGAATTGTACTGATAAATTGTGTTGAGAGAATACCTTCCTAGTTAAGAGGGAGTGTTGATGTATTTGTAACTTTCGAATGTATTCACTTGTATATCTTATGTATTGTATCCCGATGTTTATTCCAGGAAGTATATAGAATGTAATTGAGTCATTTCATGCCCCGATGTTCTGATCAGGAGATTCAATAAGTAAACAAGTCATTGAGGTTAACCCTCCATTGTAAGTCAAGGAAATAGTCCCCACAATTGTGTCAAGGTTAACCCTCCTTGTTGATCAAAGGGAAAATTCCCCACAGTCATGGGGCACTAGGGTTATTAGACTCTCCTAGAGATGTCGGCCCTAGTAAGTAATTGTTAAGTGGGGCTGACATGTTGAAGTGGACATTAAGTGAACGAAAGAATATAAATAGAGAGTGAGACTTTATATTTATCACACACACACTCACTCATTGGGGCGCATGAGTGAGACAGGAGAAGCTCTCTCAAGTGAGAGAGAGAGAACAAGCTATTGGAGATCATCTTTATGTTTTCGGGTTTTCCCAGCTGCCATTGGTGCTCATTCTATCTCTGAGGAAGTTGCGGGGTTTTCTCCTTTATGGTTTACCCAAGGAAAATTATTTGTGTCTCTTGTCTCTTATGTTTATTGTTGTGCATGTTATTCTCTCAGATAAGATCCTAATATCATATTGCTTAAATGATAAAAATCTAACATATAAGCCATCCTATATTGATATTTTGTGGAACTCTAGCATTTCCGCTCTTCTTTTGTGGGACTAAGGCCCAGCTATCGGATATAGTGTGGGTTTAATCTCAATCGTTCGATCTTTAACTTTTGTGGAACCTCATCCTTTATAGTTTACCCATGCGGATCTCTTCCTTAGCCGTCAGATCTTGTATGGATTAACTATATACCATACGATCTATGATTGTTGTGGAACTTCATACTTCCACCTATCTTTTGTGGAACTAATCCTTAGCCACTAGATCTAGGGAGGGACTAACCTTTACCATCCGATATTAATCCTTCATGAAAATTTATCACTTTGCTTGTGTTTAACCTCTACACTTAGTTCATTCAGAAATAATATTGTGAGCCATCGATTTACTTGTATGATCGATCTTAGTTCTTCACCTTACTACATGGTTATTCGTTTGTCATTCAAATTGCAACCTGCAACATGGTTATTCCTTTATTATTATGATAGTTTCAGTATACCACCATATATTTTACATTCATTAACAACTTTGACATCAATGACAACTATTTTACTCAACAATCTCCCACTTTGGCATTGATGGAAAGATCTTTAATCATTCTCACCCTTTGACACCAATGACAAAGGAACTCTCTATCTGACAGCTCCCCCTATCATCATATCATTCTACCCCTGAGATTGTGCTTCCTCCTCTTAGTTATTTTGTAAAGGAATTACTCCCATCTTCTTTCAAAGACGCTCAAAGGCTTCGTTAGGTAGTGGTTTGGTGAAAATGTCAGCAATCTATTCTTTTGTGTCAATGTATTCTAATTTGACAGTTTTTTGAGATACATGTTCTCTTAGATAATGATACTTGATTGGTATATGTTTTGTCTTAGAATGCATGATAGGATTTTTAGACATATTTATAACACTAGTGTTATCATAGTTGATCACTATTGGATGTTCATATTTTACAAGTAGATCTTTTAGGGTTTGTTTCATCCAAATAACCTGAGTGCAACATGAGGCAGCAACAATATATTCTTCTTCTGCTTTTAGAGAGTGAAATGGAGGATTGTTTTTTACTTCACCATGATACTAAACAATTTCCCAGAAAGAATGCTACTCCACTAGTACTTTTTCGATCATCAACACTTCCTTCCCAATCTGCATCAGTAAACGTCTTTAGGGTAAAAATTGCCCTTTTGGATACCATAACCATACTCCATAGTACCTTTTAAATAATTGATGATCCTTTTTGCTGCTGTTACATGTGTTTCTTTGGGATCCAACTGGTATCTAGCCACCAATCCAACAACTTGCATCACATGTGGTCTTATGGATGTCACATATAGCATACTGCCAATCATGGATCTAAACATGGTATGATCCACTTCTAGAGATTCACCACCCTTACTTAACTTGCAACCTATGAACATAGGAGTACCAATAGGTTTGGAATCTTCCATTTTGAAATTTTTCAACATATCTTTGATGTACTTAGTTTGAGAGTTGAAAATTACTTCGTCTGTTTGGTAGACTTGCAATCCCATGAAGAAATTTAATTCATCCAACATTGACATTTCAAATTCTTTCTTCATTTCAGAGGCAAAATCTATGCTTGGGATTTGAATATTTCTTCCATATATGATATCATCCAAATATTATATCATCCAAATATAAAAAACAATGACCAATTTTTATCTTTGATCTTTAGGTAGAGACTATTTTCAATGGCTCCTCTTTTAAAATCTTTCTGTTTCAAGTAACTGTCTAGTCTTGAAAACCACGCTCTTGGAGCTTGTTTGAGACCATAGAGTGCCTTATTCAGTTTACAGACACAATGTTTGTTTACAAGAGAAACCCTTCAAGTTGTTTAATATACACTTCTTCTTCTAGTTTTCCATTAAGAAATACAGACTTGACGTCCATTTCATATACTTTGAAATTTTTATGGCATGATAGTGCTAAAAACATTATGATTGCTTCAAGTTGTGCTACAGGAGCATAAGTTTCTTCAAATTCAATACCTTCCACTTGGGCATACCCGGTTATAAACCAATCTTGCTTTGTTCCTTATTACTTGTCCATCTTGATTGAACTTGTTTTTTAAAATCCATTTGGTTCCCACAATGTTCTTATCTTTAGGTCTTGGAACAAGTTCCTAGGTCTCATTTTTCACAATATGATCCAGTTCTTCATTCATGGCTTTGACCCATTCATCAGTTTTGCTGGCTTCTGTAAAGTTCTTGGATTATACTATTGAGAGTAGGGCTTGTTCATCACTTGGTAGTTGTCTTCTTGTTTCGACTCCAGCATTTTTATCACCCATGATCTGTAACTCTGGATGATCCTTTTGTATCCTTCTAGATGGAGTTTTAGTGTGAGATCTAGGGAAGTCTTCTTCATATTGTTGTGTATCTTTCTTCTCTTTTTCTTCTTCTTCGTTATGAATGCTCTTGTCCTTTTGCAAGTATTTTATTTCATCATCACATGTATTTTAAATACTGTCAAGATTTTTCCCTTTCCTTGGTTTCATATCATCTACTTTCACATCAACACTTTCTACAATTTTATGTAACCTTTTATTGTAACACCTATATGCCTTTTTGGTTGATGAATATCCTAGAAAAATTCCTTCATCGATCCTAGAGTCAAATTTTCCAAGGTCATCCTTGTTTCTTTTGATGTAACAGTTGCTGCTAAACACTTTAAAATATTTGACTGAGGTTGGTCTTCCATACCACAATTCGTAGGGGGTCTTATCCTTATTCAATCCAAGTTTCCCTCTATTAAGTATGTAGACAACTGGGTATGCAACTTCTCTCCAAAATGTATATGACAACTTTTCTTCATTAAGCATTGTCTTGGAAGCTTCTTGGACTATTTTGTTTTTCCTTTCAACAACCCAATTCCGCTGAGGAGTTTTTGCAGCTTAAAACCTGTATCTTAATTCCATGACCTTCACAGAACTCATTGAATTCATTGGAAGTAAATTCTCCTCCATTATTTGATCTAAGACACTTGGTTTTCATACCTGACTCATTTTCATCCATTTCTTTGAAGATTTTAAATTTTTCAAAAGCTTCTGATTTTTCTTTGAGGAATGCCACCCAGGTCATCCTTGTGTAATCATCAATGAGCAACATGAAATAGTGATATCCTTGCAAGATTTTAGTCTGGTTGGTCCACAAACGTCTGTGTGTATTATTTCCAGAGGGTGTGAGGTCATATGTTCTTTTGTTTTAAATCTGGCTCTAGTTTGCTTTCCATGTTGACAGTGTTTACAAACAGGGTTTAGAGGAACTGCAATTTTAGGTAAATATCTTATAGATTCCTTCATGCTTATTTTGGCAATTTTGTTAAAACCTAAATGTCCCAATCTTCTGTGCCACAACCAACTTTCATCTACCATACTTAAGTAACATTGGTTTTCATTTTCCAGGATGTATACATTGTTTTTATTTCTCATAGAAATGCCAACACCCTTTCCTGATTCCTTATTCTTGATTTCACATTTTTCTGATTCAAAAATACAAATATGTCCTTGGTCGCATGTTTGAATTACACTGAGAAGATTAGGCTTGAATTTTTCAACTAGCAAAACATTTTCTTCTTTGATCTTGCTGTTGACAAAAACTGTTCCTTTACCAATTATTTTGGAGGATAGACTGTCTCCAAAAGTGACTTTTCCCTTATTTAGTGATGGGAAATCCCTCTAGATTCTTCTCTTTAACGAAACCCAAACCAGTCCTATCACTTGATGGTCTTTGGCTACTCAGAATGTCATCTAGAATCTTTGAGCTATTCTCAAATTTTGATTTGATAGATCCCTCATCAAGTTTTCTCTTGAATTATATGATCTCTTCTGCAAGATTTTTAGACTCTTGTATTCTTCTTTTGAGTTGTAGGTTAGGGTCCTCCTCCACATTTTTTGAATCTAGAAGTTGAGCTTCCAACTCACTGATGATAAGACTTGACTGTTTGTTTTTTTTTCCTACATTTATCAAGTTCTTCAAGGACACTAACAAATTCAGCTCTTAGGTCTACTTCTCCTTCCACGTTTGAGTCACTATTTGAGGCTTGAGTATATAGACCCAAAAATAAAACTTCATTTTCTTCAACTTCACTTGCATCTGAATCTTCATTGTCTTCCATGGTGTAAACAATTTTCTTTTTCCCATAGGGTTTTTTCTTGTTTCCTGTTTTATCCCTTTTGAATTTCAAAGTTTCCTTTTCTTCATTCTCATATTATCTAGTGTAGGTGCATTTAGAGGAAAAATGTCCAATCCTTCCATAATTAAAACACTTTAGAGGTAACTTACCCTTTTATTTTCCGGTCCCTCTCTCAAGTTTATTAATGAAAAGAGCTTCCTCATCATCTAGGTTTTCTGATTGATTTTTTCAGGAGGCTTTAAAGGATGCTTCTTTTCTTGAATATTCATTTTGTCCTCTTCTCATCTCGTATGCTGTGATAATTCCATGTAGCTCATCCACTGTTACCTTTTTAAGATCATCTCATATTTTAAGGTGGATACCTTAGGGTTATATCTCATTGGCAATTTTCTTAGTACCTTTCTTGCCACTTCCTTTTCTTTTAATTTTCCTCCAAGCCCTCTGATTGCATAAACAAATTCATCCACACGAAGAAGGTATTCACCAATATTTTCTTCTTATTTAATTTTAAGACTTTCAAATTGACCTTTATATGTTTGAAGTTTGGAATCTTTGACCTTAGATTCTCCTTCATAGATAATTTTCAACTTGTCCCAGGCTTGTTTGGCAGATGTGCATTGCATGACTTTAGTAAATACCGAGTTTTTTAAACCACTTAATATTTTGTTTAGGGGTTTGGAATGACCTTCATATTCACCTAGTTCAACTGTGTCTGTAGGGTATTGGTTTCCTATATTAAGCTCCTTTTCAGTTGCTGCCCAAACCTTTCATCCCAGGGACATCATATGACACCTTAGTCTTACACTCCAGTAAGCATAATTTTCTCTTGCAAATAGTGGAGGTTTGTTAGTGGCCAATCCTTCTTGCTGATCCATTGTGATTTTTGATTGGGATATTCCTTCTAGTGGTTAAACTGTTGTGAATGAAACTAATCTGATACCAATTTCTAGTTTATCCCACAATACTGAGAAGGGGGGTGAATCAGTATTGACCCTTTGTTATTTAAAATACAAAAAAATAAACAATTAAGACACATATTTTATCGTGGAAACCTAAAAAAGGAAAACCACCCACACAAACTCAATAATAAGATGAATTTACAAAATTGTTTATATGTTGCTACATAAAGGATGTAAACACACCCTGGTTTTTCCCTCCAACTATAGATAAGGATGCTACAACACCCAAATGGTTTTCCTCCCGCTTCAATAAACAAGGATGCTATGACACCCTGTTCTCTAGCTATGACTGGAAGGAGGTTTCGACCCCCTGTAGACCTAAGGAATTCCCTAGCCCCACCCTACCACCCTATTTTGAATTTCTCATATCTTTAGGAATAGTTGTAAACTATTGACTTTGGACTCTGTCAATCTTACTAACAGAGACACATTAATTCTTTAGACATTCATACAATAAATACTCTTTACCTATTTCCTATCAATGAATCTCTCCATAGATGTGCTCTTTCGTTTTGGATCATGACTATTTACTTACATACATAACTATTCAACATATACCCATTCAACAGTCTCATCATTTCATTGTTAAGTTTCGACAAAGGCACCGTTTCATTCTTCCCACAGCTCAAAATCCATTTCCACAGCCCTATTTATCATTTTCTGGTGCTTCCGCAATATTCTTCTCCAGATACAATCCAGACCATTAATCTTATGTCTGAGTCTATTCGGACCGTTGATATACTCCAGATATTTCCCCTTTGAAATCGTATTTCTGCACCAAGTTTCTGCTTCAACAATTCCCCACCGTCGATATTCTTCAGGCGTTTTTCTAGTCGTTGATCTACGGGTGGCAGAAATCGGAAAATCAACATTTGAGCCAAGTTTTCCACACTTTTTATTACTTTTTTATTTCCACATTTGTCTTCCTGCCTTAGTGATTCTGCACCATTGATTTTTTTTGGGCTTCATCCTGACCGTTGATCTACCAGATCGCGGAATGCATATATGTAACATTTCCTTAAGTCGTTTCTCAATTTTTTTATTTTTGATTTCTGCTTTCCATTCTTCGGATTTCTGGACCATAGATATCTTGCGGAACAATTCTTAGTCATCTGATCTCACCCTTCCTCTTTCTGCCTTCTGGACTTCGTATTGTGGAAATTTAACATTTCCTGAAGTTGTTTCTTGACTTTCCAATTTCTGATTTCTGGACTTCAGATTTTTCGGACCATAGATCTCTTGCAGAACGATTCTCAGCCATTCAATCTCGGACTTTCATTTTTTTCCTTCCAAACTTTGGATTGCAGAAATGTAATATTTTCTGAAGTCATTTCTCAACTTTTTGATGTTATATTTCTGTTTTCTGGTCTTCGTATTTTTTGAACCGTATATCTCTTTTTGCGGAACTAATCTCATCCGTCTGATCTTGATATTTTGAGGAACTTCGTATTTTCCATCTAACTGGTCGAAACTAATCCTCAGTCTTCATATCTAGTGTAAGACTAATATAAGCTGTCTAATCTTGATATTTTGCGGAAATCTATCATTTTTGCTCTTCTTTTGTGAGACAAAACCCCAACCGTCAAATATAGTGCGGGTTTGATATCAGCCATTCGATATTTAACTTTTGTGGAACCTCGGCCTTTCTTCTTTACCCTTGTGGATGTATTCCTCAGCCGATGGATCTTGGGTGGGAATAACCTCTGTCGTCCGATCTTGATCCTTCATAGAACTTAAATCACTTCACTCATGTTTAACCTCTGTGCTTACTTCATTCAGTAAGAATAGTGTGATTCATCAATTTACTTGGATGATCGATCTCATTCGTTCACCTTTCTATAGGGTTATTCGTTTGTCATTCAAACTACAAACTACTATAGGATTATTCTTTTGTTATTATGATGGTTTTAGTCTACCACCATATCTTTTACATTCATTAACATCTTTGACATCAATGACAACTATTTTACTCAACAGAGGCATGGATTTTTCTCAAGGATGCCTCACTTGCATCATTTTCATGCAGAGGGGGTGGACCTAGTGGAGTACATGGGTAAATATTAATAGAGTCTATATGAACTGCTTGTGAGAGAAGAGTGTGGACACACTTTGTGTAGCTACATTAGCTTGGATACATTATTTTGTATGAAATCACCTTGGATTTTGACATGTGTACCCTTGGATTTTAGACTTCCACTTACGTGAGACCACATGTGATTATTGTAGGTTACTTGAAAAGGAATTGGCCCACATTGTATTGTTGGCCTCTCTCATCTCCTATATATATAGAGGAAGGAGATATTCCTTCACTCACTTGTCATTCTTATACACTCATGTGTAGATATGTGAGTAGGAGGAGTGAAATAGTCATCCTCTCTCTCTTATACCTTCATTTGTAGTTGATTTCTCTCTCTTGGAGCCACTAGAGTTGCTTGATATTCTCGGAACATCTTGAAGTCTAAGGTTAGGGTTTCATTCCTTTGAGATTTGGAAATTAAGGTTTTGAGTTGAAATCATAGGATGTGTTTGGTGAAGAAAAAGAAGAGGGAGATAAGGTGAGGGTCACATTTCTATGATCATCAATTTAAAAACACCTTCCTCCCTAGTACCACATTCACTTCATCATCATCACCTTAGAAACTTAGGAAATGAAAACTGTCTTAGGGGTCAAGAATGTAATACATGGTTAATTCTTAGGGGTCAAGAATGTAATACATGGTTAATTATGGTCACATAATGGTAATCCTAAGGTGAATGGGATATTTAATCTAAAGGTTATTTAGTTAAATAAAAATTCACTTTTTAACCTTATCATGTTAATGTTTTACAAATTTGAATGCATTTTTCCTAAGTCATAGATTGTCGGGGATTCTAGAGCTTGTACCCTAAACACTTCTCATTTTTTAACACTTGGATTGAATATTCATGATGTTACATAACACTTAGGGATAGTTTTTCATTTGTTGGAATACACATTTCCCAAGGATGAATTTTATTTCCATAGGAAGGTTTGTCATGGTGTAGTGTTGGATCTATTACCACAAAAACCAACATCTTGAGATTAAATCCCTAACATCAATGATTACTAATGGATAAACAAGAGGGAGGCCAGTGTCACCACACCTAAGCCTCTTATTCTCTTTAGGACATCTCTTCTATATCTTAAGGGAGGAGTTCCTAGGGTAAGATTGTTAAATCTTGCAATTAGGTTCATGGTGAAATGAAGAGATAGCTTTAGAAAAATGCTTTTTATCATAGTTAATTTAAGAGATAATGGTGATGAATATATTGTTGACCAATGTCTTATAAAATGGGAATATGGTTTCAATAAAGGATAGCAATTAAGATTTTACCAACATACAAGGAGAACTAGGGTTTGAGAGCCAATCCCTTCCATATCCAAGAAAGGCCAAATTTATCCTAGGACATACAAATGAATAATTAGAGTGGTATATTCAACACTAAATTGGTCATATTAATATTTACAAACCATGGAATCTTAGGGAATACCATCAAGATATGAAAAATACACAATATATTCAACCATAAACCCAAAATTTAACCTTGCAAAGTAAAGAGCTCACTTGTGAACCATCCCAAGCAAGAAACTATTGCTAATACAAAATATACACCATAGAATTAGCAATATATACTCATCATAACGCTAGAATCAATAATCCATAAGCACTAAGAGATATTTCATTAAGTTTTAGTGGGATTTCTTCGCCAACCCAAACATGAGAAATGTATAAGAGAGTCAACCCCTATATAGGTTGTAGCTCTATCTCATTTTACAATATAATATGAAAAAACTAGGATAACCCACTATATCTCGCATAAGATAAAGTAAACAAATCAAAATACTCCAACAAAATCTAACAACATCCATGAAATATGGTGGTCAAAACCACAAGTACAATATTATAGAGAGGAAAGGTACAAGAAGGGGGTGTATCCATTAAATGAGGGTGAACGCTGATAAGAAGAAGTCAATCCTAACCTCCAAAGGATCTCCAAAGGTAGTACTTCTAGAAAAGGCCTCAAAAAGTGTAGTGCTTCATCAAATAAGGTGAAGTCTTTCCATGAAAAGGCTCCAAAATGAACACATGATGACAATACATTGTGACTCTTTAAATGGTAGTTATGAAAATGCTAACATCCTCAATATTTATTAGATTTTCTATTATAACCACATTTTATAAGTCATGAAACCACTATGCATTCAATGACATTGAGATGGCTAAATTTTGGGTACTTTTTCCAAACACAACGACTCCTAAAGCTAGGGTGCCCCTAAAACATTATCAAATAAAAATGGACTAAATGAGTGTGTAAACAACCCTCCAAAGTGTGGGTTCTCATCAAAGGAAAATCAATGAATGAAGAACACGTCATTAAGTGAAGAGGTTGCTTCCATACATCAAGGGGTCAAACCCTCAACCAACAAATTGATCTATGTGAAATACTCCATCAAATACTCCATCAAGTGGGGGACAACCTCAAAATATGTGGAGCAAATTTCCATAGAACAACCAAAACCAAACCTCCATTCCCACTCATCAATCAATGAACTAAGGAGATCATTAATAAAAAATAGGAGAATTCAACTCAAGAACAAGTGTCCAAAACATATAACCAACCCATGAGAAAGGGCACAAATCATTCTACAAGCCATTAAAATTCCACCACACATGCCACAAGAGAGAAGACCATGTGCCAAAGGTCAAGAACTACCCACTAGAAAATTGCTTCATAAGTATTAATATTAGGCCATATGAATCTCCATTAACATGTAATCCCCTTACTAAAAATATGATAAAATCACACGTGGATACCCCTGAAAATTGGGGGTAACATTTGGCTACAACTGTTGGACATGTAGTCTCATGAGAGTGCATGATAATCTCAAAATTTCTAAATTGCACTTGTTGTCAATGGCCATAAATGCAAGAAAACCAAAAACGATGTGGCAGGATGGATTATACTCTCAACATCCCTAAAAACCACATCACAATCAAAAGTTATATCATCATCATGATTTTTTTAAGAAGTGGAAGTGGATTTACAAGTAAGGCACAAACCATTGTTGAAATTATTCAAATAACTGAGAGGGGGGGGGGG
>LPNX011003059.1:60436-85436 GCA_001517045.1 Pseudotsuga menziesii
ATTATAACAGAAGGAATGATGATCATCAATCACACACACATGATAGAGACAGACACATATTCATCTTTATTTTAGCACCTACTCAAATGAGGTTGCAACCTATTTTTAAAAATTCCTTCTTGCTGAGAGAACCAACCCTGATGTTTTTCCTAGAACCCACTAAAATAACATTCTCAAGCTACTACTGGATGGAAGCACCAACTTCCACTTGTACATGATCCAACATGTACATAGAAGACAACAGGTTTTTCCTAGCACCACTCTACCACCCTTGTTCCTTAGATTTAAACACGTTCATTAAAATATGTATAAAACAGATATAATAATGCATACCAAATATGTTGTGATCTACTTATGGACTTGCTTATGCACCTTTGTTCCCCTCATTGTCTATGTTCTGGATATTATTGAAAGAAATCAGATTCGTATTTCATTCTGCAATCCTCACTTCGACAACAGTCCATCCACCAGCTCTCTGCCTAACTATTCATTTTCATAATTGAACAAAACCATTCGATGCCTGATATAACCCAATGGTGCCAAAATTAAATCATCCCCATGATTGTAGATCGCGTGGTAGAAATATGAAGGTGCCAAATATCTACGGCCAGAATGAATTTCACTGGTGAAATACACAGAGGATAAAAGGAAATTTGAGTTGTGAAATATGAAACTAATCATTGGGATTAGAATCAAGATCGATGAAGGAGATTAATCACCAAAACAACTCAACGGCTGTGAGTTATTCATAGGGAGAAATAACACGGATTAATAAAATCCTGATGTGCACGAAATTTATATCAAATCTGCCTTATGATATTTGAGGTCCACCATCGATCTAGATCAAACTGTCCTCAGCTATTCTCCATATTCAACTAGTAGGTGAGATAACGACGAAGATGTGAGCGAAATTTTAGTGCAATTTAGTTTTGTTCTATTTGGAGTTTTTCGTTGATCGAAGTTGGTAGAGATCCAATACCTAAGGAAAATTTCACTCGTTGAAATAGCTGGAGTATAATCACAGAGGCTTGATGCAAAATTACTGTGAAATCCTGTTCACCATGAAATTGGAGTTCGCTCTTTGTTGAGCTCTATCTGGAACATTGGCTGGGTTGGTTGGATTTAGTGGTTCTGCTAAATTTAGAATCGACTATATTGTGAGATAATCGATGTAGAGACTACATAAAAGAGGATCCTGGCATCTGATTTTTGCCTTTGGATTTCTTCCTTCTGCATTTTGCTGACAGACACCAGGTTGCAGAAACCCATATTATTTTAGAATTTGAGTTCTCATCTTCTGCATTCCACCTTCCGCATTCCATTAGCGAACATCGGGTTGTAGAAACCCATATTATTTTAGAATTTGATTTCTCATCTTCCACATTCTGCCTTCCACTGGTGGACTCTGGGATGCGGAAACCCATATTATTTTAGACTTTGATTTCTCATCTTCCACATTTTGCCTTCCTCTTTTTTCCTTCCGCATTCCTTATAAACCATTGATTTTTTTGCGGGATCACTCCCAAGCGTCAGATATGTTCATCATATTTTCTTTCAAACTTTGTGGGTTTACTCTTGGCCGCTGGATCTCTGTACAAACCGTTGATTCTTATAAGTCTTTTTCTTATTATTCTGAGTCCACAAATTGTCGATTCTTCTAAGTCTTTTCCTCATTCTTCTGAGTCCTCTGGTTATCTAGATCATATTCTATGTTTTTACATCAATGAAAACCATATCACAATCTGATTTGTTTCCATATGATTGCAATACCTATCATAATTCCAATAATCTCTCCCTTTGGCATTGATGTAAACCTTCAAATTTTGGATGCATGTTGTACTTGTAATCACCAACTATTTATCATCTGTAGCAAAAAAAACTCCTCCCCCTTTGACATCAATGTCAAAGAATATTTTACATCACATATCCCCCTATCAAAGCGGACATGTTAGTTGGAATAAGATATGATGCCCAAATTTTGGCATAGATACTCAAACTGTGTCTTTGGTAAGGGTTTACTGAAGATATCAACAATTTGTTCTGTAGAACGAATAAAATTCAATTGAACCACTTTGTCTTTAACTTGATCCCTTAAGAAGTGATACTTAATAGGTATGTGCTTAGTATTGGAATGAAGGACTGGATTTTTGGACATACTAATGGCACTAGTCACTTATCACAATGGAGAGGAATGGGATCAACATATTTTAACTCCAAGTCTGCCAGTGTCTGGATCATACAGAGTATTTGTGTACACCAAGTGGCACCAGCTATG
Source organism: Pseudotsuga menziesii (assembly GCA_001517045.1). NCBI lineage: Eukaryota > Viridiplantae > Streptophyta > Pinopsida > Pinales > Pinaceae > Pseudotsuga > Pseudotsuga menziesii. Next base: position 62,712 of record LPNX011003059.1, read on the forward strand.
TATTTAGATTCTATAGTGGATAAACATATCGATCCTTGCTTCTTACTCAACCATGCAACTAAAGTATCACCCAAGAAGAATGCACCTCCACTTGTGCTCTTTATTTCATCCAAACAATTTTCCCAATCAACATCTAAATATGTAGTTAACTAAATATTTTGATTTCTAGGATACTAGAGACCATAATTCATTGTTCCCTTCAAATATTTAAATATATTCTTAACATCCACCAAATGACTTTGCTTAGGCACAGACTGAAATATTCCTACCATTCCAACATCTTGCAATATATCAGGATGAGATGCTGCGATGTATAAGAGAATTCCTATCACTGACCGATATGTTCTTTGATCAACATCGGGTGAGAGATAATCCTTGCTAAGTATACAACCAACAACCATAGGTGTAATAATCGATGACGAATCTTCCATTTGAAATCTCTTCAACATCTCCTTCAAATATTTCTCTTGCAAGAGAAATAAACCTTCAGAACTCTAAATAATGCGAAGAACAAGAAAGAATGACAATTCTCCTATCATTGACATCTCAAACTCATATTGGATGGAATTAGAAAACCACTGAACAAAAGAATCATTAGTGCATACAAAAATAATGTCATCCACATACACCAAAACAACTAATAGATTATCACCTTTAGATTTGATATACAAGTTACTGTCAATAGTACCTTTCTTGAATCCTTTGTCTTGTAGATATTTATCCAGTCTATAATACCAGGCTCTTGGTGCTTGTTTCAATCCATATAGAGCCTTCTTCATTTTGGAGACATTGTCAATATTTTTTGTCAGTTGGAACCCTTCCGGTTGCTCTATATAGAATTCTTATTCTATATCTCCATTGAGAAAAGCCGACTTAACATCCATTTGATACACTTTGAAGTTCTTATGACTAGAATAGGTAAGAAACATTCTGATAGCTTCCAATCTTTCCATTGGTGCAAATTTTCATCAAAATCCTATCCCTCAACTTGTGCATACCCCTTATAGACCAATCAGGATTTATTCCTCACAATTTGTCCTTGTTCATTCATCTTGTCTTTAAACGCCCACTTGGAGCCTATTACAATTTTATTTGCAGGTCTGGGAACCAACTCCCAAGTATTATTCTTCTCAATCTGATCAAGCTCTTCATTCATGTCTTTAATCCAATCTTCATCCTCATTGGCTTCTTCAAAATTATTAGGTTCCATCGTAGATATGAAAGCAATATGAGATTGTCCTGAAGATTTAATCAACTTCCTTCTTGTCTGAACTCCTTTATTCTTGTTGCTAATTATCTGGTTTTTAGGATGATTCTTCTGAATGATTCTGGAAGGTGGTTTTGTTTCTGTCTGTTGTCTTGAATATGCCTGAATGTTTGAACTTTCATCATCTGACTTCGAATCTTATTTTTCTGATTCTTGGACTTGTTCTTCCTTAACTTCAACTATATCTTATGTATTTGGTTCAACACTGCTTATTTGAATAGCTTTACAGGGATTCCTTCATCATTTTTAATGTCAATATAATCAACCAATTTATGCAGCCTCATATTATAACAAGTGTATCTTTACTAATTGTAGCATATCCTAAGAAGATACCTTCATCAACCCTGCCATTGTATTTTCCAAGATGTTCATCATTATTTTTGATATAACATTTACTTCCAAAGACTTTAAAGTGTTTGTTAGAAGCAGGTCTTCCAACCCATAGTTCATAACGAGTCTTATCACTATTTGGCCTTAAGTGAGCTTTGTTAAAAATATGGACAACTGTGTGAATTGCTTCTACCTAGTATTTCTGAGAAATATTCCTTTCATTCATCATTGATCTTTCCATTTCTTGTACTGACCTATTCTATCTCTCAACTTATCTATTGTGCGATGGAGTCCCCAGAATAGTGTATTCTCTTTTAATTCCATGTTTATCACAATACTCTTTGAAGTCTCCTAAACTGAACTCTCCTCCTCTATCAGATCTTATTTCCTTAAGTCTCTTTCCTGTTTGATTCTCATTCAGAGCCTTGAAAATTTTGAACTTTTCAAATGCTTCAGATTTTTCTTTAAGAAAAGGAACCCATGTGAGTCTAGAATAATAATCAATGACCAACATAAAATATCTTTCACTTCTTGTTCCTTCCTTTCTTAATGGTCCACAAAAGTCCATATGTACTAGCTGAAGTGGTTTGTCTGTTGATGTGAATTTCTTGGATTTAAACTATGTGAGTCAATTTTCCCATTTGACAAGGTTTTTAAATAGAGTCATATGGATTTGATATTTTTGGAAGATATTTTACTACCCCATTGTTCACAAGCTTGATTATATGATCAAAGTTTAAATTTCCAAGTCTCCTATGCAAAATATAGATTTCATCATACTTTCTTAGATGCCATTCTTATTTTCCTTATTTCAAGACATAGACATTGTTTTTTGTTCTTATGCCTTTTGCAACCAACTGTCCTGAGGGTACAAATTTTATCTTGCAATATTTAGAAGTGAAAACAACTTCACATCCTCTGTCACAAACCTGAATGACACTAAGAATATTATGTTTTAGTCCATCTACAAACAACACATCTGGGATTTCCCTTTGCCATTACTCAACTTTACCATTCATTTTCCTTTGATTTTCCCTGGAGGATCATTTCCAAAAGTTACATTTCTTGGTTTATTTCACTTAAAGACAGAAACTTACTTTTATCACCAGTCATGTGTTTGGAACATCCACTATCAATATACCAGGGGCCTTTTTTCCCTTGAACAGAAAGAACTAAGCCCCATTTATTATTTTCTTTCTTCTTCCAAACTTTAGCACTTTCAACAGAGTAATTCACTCTTGGGTCTATTTTGTAGCCCTTCATATGATAGTTTGAAGCCTTGTGTCCAAAATTATGACAAACATAATATTTTGGCTCATTGTACAATAGATAAAAAGAGTTGATATATCTATCATGGGTTATTCCTTTAGTTGTGAACTGATTTGTATGTTGTTCTTGTTTACTTGTTGACTGTCTTGTTCTATGTCAGAGAAATTGATTGTTCTTTGATTGCATATTTCTAAAATTAAATGCACAGTTTACATCATTGTGTCCAAAATTAGAACAACAATAAAAGTAACTATGGAACAAACGTTGGCACCTGAATCTTTGTTGTCTTCCCTTTTGTTGACTTTGTTTCTTATCAATCCCTGGCTGATAATTCTGATTTGAATTTTTTATTCTGGTACTTGTTTAATTTCCTTTTGTTTGCAATGTATGTTCACATTCTCACTTTTTGCTTCTTGAACCTTCTTCATAGCCAAGACTTGTTGTTAACCATGGGGACCTTTGCTTACTCAGAATGTTATTCAGTTCTTCTGGATCTTTAATACTTGACAAGTTTTGGTGATACAGAGCTTGAAATTTCTTCAATTATTTCCTAGGTGTCACTACTTCTTATTCCAAAGCTTCACATCTCTTTTTCCCTTCTGTTAATTGTTGTTTTAGAATATCTTTTGTTTTCTTCGCCTCTTCAAAATTCCAATTTTAACAGGGAAATATCTTTACTTGGTTCTTTACCATTCTTTTCATACTGCATCAATAATGTTTTTTTTTCCTCTTCTTTAGTTTGAGTTTGTCAATCTCCTTTAAAGCACTGATTATTTCACCTTCCATATAAACCATAGCTTCTTCATCATTCAAGTCACTTCATGTATATTCATTTCCAAAATATTCTATGGCCATAAGCATAAAGTTATTCAATTCATCTCCACAAGATGAATCGATGTTTGTTTCTTCTGAAGGATCAACATCATTTACACACAACTTTTTCTTTTTATATTTAGCCTCTTTATTTTATTTAATGACTGTATATTTTTTTTCATCATCAGAAGTACACCTCTTTTGCTTGTGGGGACGATTAGATGCAAAATGGCCTATTTTACCACAGTTAAAACATTTAAAGGGAATCTTGCCTTTGTATTTACCTGATCCTTTCTTTAGCCTCCTTACAATTTTTTCCTCAGTCACATCCATTTCAGAATCAATGTTCTTATCTACTTTAAAGGATGCTTATATAGTGGTGGATTTATCTTTATCAATCCTCATTTCATAGCCTGTTAGAGTACCTAGGATTTGGTCAATAGGCTGAGTTTTAAGATCACTCAATTATTCTATTGCAGAAACTTTGGGATTAAATCTTTCAGGAAAATATCTTAAAATTTTCTAAGCTAAGGATGCTTCATCAATCTTTTCACCAAGACCCTTCATAGCATTCACAATCTCTTCTATTCTTAAGAAATATTTACTGACATTCTCATCCTCATTCATCTTTAGTTGTTCAAATTTTAGTCTATATGTCTGTAGTTTGACATCCTTTACTTTCTCATATTCTTCATAACTTCTTACAAGTTTATCCCACATCTCTTTCATATATTCAAGATGCATCACCTTAACAAACTCAGCCTTTGCAAGACCACTTAGGATAGCGTTCATTGCTTTTGAATTAAAACTAAATTCCAACATGTCATCTCTGAAGGCTAGCACAACTGGATTTACATAGACAGTGTCTATTACATCCCAAACATTAGCACCTAAGGACATTATATAGGTTCTCATTCTAACCTTCCAAAAGGAAAAAAATGTTCCATCAAATAGAGGAACCTTATTGGATGAAGTCCCTTCATAACTTGTCATGTTTAAGCTTACAAATATACCTTTAAATAAAAGGAACCCGCTCTGATAGCAATTGTTGAAATTATTCAAATAATTGAGAGGGAGGGAGGGTGAATCAGTTATTTCTAAAGCTTAAACCATTTTCAATATTTAAACAATTATTATTGATTATAGATTTACAGTTATGATAATGCATCAAGTATAATAGAAGGAATGATGATCATCAATCATACACACATGATAGAGATAGACACATAGTCATTTTTATTTGAGCACCTACTCAAAGGAGGTTGCAACATTTTCTTACAAATTCCTTCTTGCAGAGACCACCAATCCTCATGTTTTTCCTAGCACCCACTAAAATAACATGCTCCATTTACTACTAGATGGAAGCACCAAATTCCACTTGTATAGGATCCAAATTGTATAAAGAAGACAACATGTTTTTCCTAGCACCACCCTACCACCCTTGTTCCTTATATTTAAACATGTTCACTACAATATGTAAAAAAACATATACAACAATGCATACCAACTCTGTTCTGATCTAATTTTTTATTTGCTTATGCACCTTTGTTGCCCTCATTGTCTCTGTTATGGATATTCTTGAAAGAAATCAGAGTCATTTTTCATTCCGCAATCCTCACTTCGACGACGGTCCATGCACCAACTCTCTTTGTGCAGAGAGAACACCCACATCTCCTCACCTGCATCGTCTTATACTTATCAATGTTTCAACCCTTCACTCATTCATATGTCAGACTGTTCATTTTCATAACTAATCAAAACCGTTCAATGCCTGAGATAACCCAATAGCACCAAAATTAAATCGTCCCCATGATTGTATATCATTTGGTAGAAATATGAAGGTGCCGAAGATCTACGGCCATAATGAATTTCGCTGATGAAAGAGGGAAGAGGATAAAAGGGAAGTCAAGTTGCGAAATCTGAAACTAATCGTTGGGATTAGGATCAAGATCGAAGAAGGAGATTAATCGCCAAAATAGATCAACGACTGTGATTTATTTCACAAGGAGAACTAGCACAAATTAATAAAATCCTGATGTGCATGAAATTTATATCAAATACGCTTTATGATATTTGAGGTCCACTATCGATCTAGATTCGACGATCCTCAACTATTCCGTAGATTCAACTAGTAGGTGAGATAACGATGGAGATGGGAGATAAATTTTAATGCAATTTAGTTTTAATGTTCTATTCGAAGTCTTCCGTTGATCAAAGTTGGAAGAGATCCAACGCCTGGATAGGATTTCACTTGTTGAAATAGCCAGAGCATAAACACAGAGGCTGGACGCAAAATTACTGTGAAATCCATTTCACCACAAAATTGGAGTCTACTCTTTGTTGAACACTACGTGCGACATTGGACGGGTTGGCTATATTTAGCCATTCTGCTAAATTTAGAACCGACTAAATTATGTGACAGCCAATGTAGAGACTGCGTAAGAGAAGGTCTTGGCATCTAATTTACACCTTTCAATTTCCTCCTTCTACCTTCCACATTATGCTGGCGGACACCAGGTTGTGGAAACCCATATTATTTTATACTTTTATTTCTCATCTTCCACATTCCTCCTTCAGCTGGTGGACAACGGGTTGCAGAAACCCATATTATTTTAGACTTTGATTTCTTATCTTCCGCATTCCTCCTTTTGTTTTCCGTTGGAGGACTCCAGGTTGTGGAAACCCATATTATTTTAGACTTTGATTTCTCATCTTCCACTTTCCTTTTGAACCATTGATTTCTTTGTGGGTTCACTCCTGACCGTCGGATCTGTTCATCAGATTTTCTTTCAAACTTTTTGGGTTTACTCCCGACCGTCGGATCTCTGTACAAACTATCGATTCTTCAGAGTCTTTTCCTTATTTGTATGATTCCAAAAACTGTTGATTCTTCTGATTCTTTTGCTTATTTGTCTAATTCCTCTGCTTATCTGGATTATATTCTATGTTTTTCCATCAATGACAACCATATCACAATCTGATCTATTTCCATATGATTGCAATACCTATCATAATTCCAACAACCATCAATTCCTAAAACACATAAACCTACTCTAATGCAAGATCTTATTCGTTATTTTATCTAAATACACTAGCATATGAAAAAGAGCATGTTAAGTAAATTTAAAGATCCAACGAATCCACCTTAGCATTGCATCCATGCCATGGATTCTTCCCTTGTCCTTAGTGATGGAGCATGACAAGACAACATCAATCATGGAATGTTCATATATTAGAATATATACAATAATAGATATAAAAATGAACATGATAACATGGCCATGTGACATAGTCTCATCCTAAAACCTTTTCCAAGAATGGAAAGGATTCGCACAATATTGATCTATTCAAGATTTGATAGGGCTTATATCAACATCTCCATCATGGGGATACCGAACCAAACCTGTAACTTCATTATGAAAAACCCCAAGGAGAGGGATATTAATATTCTCCTACACCATATTATATCCAGCCAAGTATGAAAATGAAGAAGAATAATGATTCTTATGTTTAAACATGAAACCTTGAGTTAAACAAGATGGATGAAAACGTTTCCCAAAATTTTTCCTTGAGGAGGGAAAGAAAGGATCCCAAATACTTGCCAAAAAATGGGGAAAACCATGCTTCTCCAAACACAATATAAAAACCATTGTTTTCTACTCCAAACTAACAATGAAACTTGAAAAAAAGGGTTGGAACTGAAGGCCGTAATCTTCTCTTGAACATGGTTAAAAGGTTACCCCAATATGCATAAAAACTCTTATTTCTTATCCCAAACTTGCAATGAAACTTGAATAATATGGTAATATATGATGCTCAAAATTTTACTTAGAAGAGGGAGAACAAGGGTTCCATAAATATGCAACTTTTGAAAAATTAGCAAGATCAAGATACATATATCATATTGAATTCTCACTAAAATGCGACCCCATATTTCACCTAGGAGAGGACAAATGAAGGTGATCCAAATCTACAAAATATATATCTTTATGGTGTCCCAAATTTGCAATACTAACATTCCCATTTGGATGGAAATATTCATTACTTTCAATAGTAGAATTAACATAAATAGAGGACCCCCAAAATATCTCCAAGAATATTCATTACAAGCATGATTTACTTCTAGGAAATGACCATCCATATAAAAAATATAAACTATATGATCATATAATTATTTGATTTAATCATTTATTTTATCAAAATAATCACAAGATGTTTAAAAATTCCAAATTTTGAGAATAAAACTCACCAAACCCCCATCTTCATAATGAGTGGAAAAGTGTCTTCATCAGTTAGGTTTTCCACACCAATAAATTCAAGGGCATTTTCTTTTACATTCTCTTCTTATTGATATTCTTTAATTCCTTCATGAAATTCTTCATCAAGGAGGATGGAGTCACAAAGTGCTTCCTCAACATGCATTCACTCTTCTTCATATCCAAGATCTTCAACGATGACTTCAATAGGTATAGTTTCTTCTTCATGACAAAGCACTTGATTTCTTTCAAAAAGGATCACTTCATGTGATTCTTCATGAGCTTGTCCTATTCCAATATTTTCTTGTATGAATTTAGTCAAGGTGGCCAATCTCTCTTTATATCTATTGATTTGATCCAAAAAAGCATCGAAATGGTCTCTTCATACTCAATCATCAACAATTGGATAATTTTTTATATGATTTGGTAAGAATATTCTAGATCTTCAATAGTTTATTCTTTCACTTAACTAGCATCCCATTGCTCACAAAATACTTAAGAAAAATATGCAAAATATGATACCTACTTACATAACTTCTTAACCCAACATGATTTTGCATTCCTTGCAAGGAAAATGAAAATATATTCATGCACAACACTGAGATTTGATATAGAATATATAAATGAAGAAACACAATGAGGAGTTTGTTGAATATCCCCATGAAACTTTAAAATACTTTATTTCCATTTTGAAGGGATATTATTTGGATACCTCAGAATTACCGTAACAACAACAGAAGGATAGACCTTATGGAACTCCTAAGGTGCCGTATTTATTCAAGTACTTAGCCCTAAACATGAAACACGAAATTCACACATAACATTCATACCTTTACCAAATTGTGGCATCATCAAGGTGAATCTTCAATGGCCTTCAGAATGTTTCTTGCTTCACCTTGAAAACAACAAGTATTCAAAATTTGCAAAGGAACAAGGGCTTCTCCCTTCATGAAGTTTCCATATGATCAAAGTATGTTAAAAAATATGAACTCATAGATGTCATATGTAGCAAGGCTACAAATTTAGGAAATTATATTTATCCTTGGAAATAGAGCCAAAAGTGTACAACACAAATTTAATTATTGAGATTAAATCCCTAGAATCAATTATGGATCATGGATAAACAAGAGGGAGGACAATGTCACCACACCTAAACCTATTTTTCTTTTTAGTTTAGCTCTTCTCTAGCTCAAGGAAGTATTCAGGGTGAGATAACTAAAGTTTGAAAATAGGTTCAAGGTGAAATCAAGAAACAAATTTGTTAGAGAATAATCCACATTATTACCTTAGTATTAGACATTAGGCATATTTCATTTTCATTCATGCAGTGATTCCATGGTTTATACTTACGGAAATTGGTCATTTATTGACAGTTGAGGCACTCCTGGTTGATAATTCTGCACATTTGAGGCACTCCAGGTTGATAATTATGACAACCAAGGAGCCCAAATTGATTAAAGTCAACCATCATGTGCTCCCCTTCCCCAATTTCAGGGATTTGGTTCGAATTGAGGAGCTAGTGCTTGGTTTAGGTGGTTTTATCCTTCCTTGGGAATTTATTTCCTTCCTAGAGCCACTCCCACTCACCCGTGTTCCCACCCACTCTTGTCATACATCCATTTATGTTCCAAAATTCCTTTCCCATGTTAACACATGCATTCATGCCCATTTTGGATGATTAGGAGACTCATTGGTCCACCTAGAGGGGTTTGAGGGTCAAATCTAGAGATGACACTTGTATGCATCCATATGGACTCCAAGGCCTCATGTTTTTTTCTCTATTGTACTATATACTTATTCCAGACATAGTTACATGTTGGAAAAGCATAATAATATCTGTTATTGACCTCATGTGTGTATGTAGTTTTCAGTCTTTCAGCTATTTTGTGCATGTTTTGTAAACAATATCGAATTGTGAGAGTTTCTTTGTCTCCTAGATCTAGATGTGAATCAATTCTCACATGATATAATATATCTTTGTATCTGCAAATCAAATCCATATTGTTTGAGTTTTTGTTATAGGGATTCTCTAGATAGATTCGAGTGTTTTTCATTGTAGGTACATTCAACAATTTGTCACCAAGCGCGCAAGAAAAATTGGAGCAGACCCATGTTTTGTTGACTCCATTCAACTATTTCAAATGGAAGGATGAGATGGTGATTTAGCTAAGGTTGAAAGGCCTATACAGGGTCAGCATGGGGACAGAGGTTGAACCCAACTCTGCTGTTGAGAAATCAAAGTTCTTCAATAGGATTGATGAAGTGTTTGGAATGATTTGTCTCAGCATTTCTAGAGACTTTATCTTTCATGTAGACAATATAAGAAATCCCAACAAAGTATGTCTCAATATTGAGGCATTGTTTGGGAAGACTGATCAAATGAGAGGCCACCAACTCGAAAATGATCTCATCTCCTTGAGTCCTGCTCATTTTGAGACAATCCAGGATTTATTCACCAAGTTCAAGTTGTTGGTACTTCATCTCAATAAATGTGGCATAAAAAATAAGGATGATCAGCTCATACCCTCCATACTTTCAAATATATGTCTGGAGTACTCTGTGTTTGTAAGCACATTTCACTCAAGCAATCTCACAACTTGAAACTAGAAAATTCCATCACTAGCTAACTTCATGGAGTCACTGACTCAAGAGAAAGATAAGATAGTGCAGATGGGTACCATCAAATCCAGTAAATACCAAGATATTGCTACAAGGGTTTCAAATCCATCCAAAGGAAATAGGAAATCCAAGGATTCGAGGTAGCAAGACTAGAAGAATCAAGACACACCCAAATATTCAGATGGAGGTTCGAATCCTTGCAAGAACAAGGAAAATAATAAGAATAATAAGAACAAATGCACCTACTGTCACAAAGAGTGGCATCCAGAGAGTGCATGTATGAAGAATACCATAGATATGATGGTGTAGCTTCTGGAGAGGAACAACATCCTAGTTCATGAGAGACAAAGGAAGAAGGATGGAGGTTCTCTCTTTGACAATAAGGAGAGGTGCCATGCATTGGTTATTGGTTATTCGGATTATTCTTCCTTCATCATTTATTTGGGAGCATCAAGGAACATGACCTATATCAAAGGTTTCTTCACATCCATGTATTCAGATAGTGGCCCAACTGTTCGAATGGGTGATGATTCAGAGATCCAAGCCAAAGGGATTGGAAGGATCAATATTGAATATGGGTATTTAAACAATGTTTTGTTTGTACCATACTTGGTAGTGAACCTACTCTCAGTGTAATAAATGAAATACATTGGTGAATCCAAGAGAGTAACATTTACTCTAGACACAATAGATATAGCTGAAATCTCTACCAACAAAGTGGTGGCATTGGGTTTTGTTGATCATCAAGCTATAATGTACAAGTTCTCCCATTTTATTCCCTACTCTAGAGGGAATGTGCTCCTAACTCATGCCAATGAGTCATGAAATTTGTGTCATGAGATGTTCATCCATATAAACTATAGATACTTCCAGGAATTGAGCAAATAAGGCATGATGGAAGGGATTGCTTCTATCAAGATCTCCAATGGCCCATGCATTGGTTGTGTGGTGGGAAAGCATCTAGAGTGCAGCTATGAGAAAGGGAAAGCAAGGAGAGCTACACAAGTACTTGGATTGGTACATTCAGATCTTATTGGGCTTATTCCCACACCCTCTTATGGAGGATCAAGGTATGTGTTGACCTTCACAGATGATTTCTCAAGGTTTTGCTGGGTTTACTTTCTCCAACTTAAATCTGAAGTATTTGAGACTCTCAAGGTTTGGGAATCTCTAGTTGAGAATAAATGTGGGAACAAGATAAAAGTCCTTAGGAATGATAATAGTAAATATTATGTGAATAAGAGTTTGCAGTAGCTCTGTGATGAATGTGGCATCCAAATGCAACATTTAGTCCCCTACACACCACAACAAAATGGTGTGGCAGAGCGCAAAAATAGAGCTCTCAAGGAGATGGCTACATGCATGTTTGAAGCCAAGGATTTGAGTCCTAAGCTATGGGATGAAGCCATCAATTGTGTTTCATACATCCCAAACATATCTCTTCACAAATTAGTGGATGGTAAAACACCATATGAGGCTTCACTACTACATATGGCTCAAAAGTCCCATGAACATTTGCCACGAAAAAGTTAAAAAAGTTGTTCTCGTGGAAAAATAGTAATTAGAGGAAATTTCAACTCAAAATGGGCCTTTTAAATTTGATTCAAATTCCATGTCATCATGTGTTAGCCAATGAAATTGCTTTAAATTTGAAATACCGTACAGGTCTTAAACACTTTTTTAATATGAATTTGGGGATAGGTATCATAAAAAAACTACTTTTTTTGTTTGTATTTTCGACATATCTCCCTGTGTTTTTACTCAAATTTCGACGGACCCCGCTACCCCAAAAACAAGAAATACCTAAAAAAATGTGATGATGTCATCATCACATTTTTTCAGGTATTTCTTGTTTTTGGGGTAGCCGGGTCCGTCCAAAGTATGCCGAGTGGGTACTCGTTGGATGCAGAATTTAATTCTATATCCAACGAGCTCTCCCGATCGAAATTTGAGTAAAAACACGAGGATATATGTCAAAAATACAAACAAAAAAGTAGTTTTTTCTTTTCTTCCTCCAAAATTAATAAATATTATTTTATTATTTTAACTATTATTTTATTAATTATTTTTAGGAGGCCCATTTTGAGTTGAAATTTCCTCTAATGTTAAAGTTTTGGAAAAAATTGAAAATGCCCTTGACTTTCATCGCTATAGCGATGTTCTTGAACTTTCGTCGCTATTCCGACAAAAGTTCAAGAACACCGCTATAGCGACGAAAGGTCAAGAACGTTGCTATAGCGAAAAAAGTATCAATGTTAAGGGTTATATGTTAAATGGGTGAAGGACATATGTTTATTAGGTGTTAAGGATTATACGTGTTATGATTAAGGATTGAATTTATATGTTATAGGTGTTAGGGGTTATGAATTCATGGTCATAAGGGTTAGGGTTTACATGGATTAATTAATGATATATTATAGGTTAATATGGGTTGGTGGTAAGTGGATATAGGGGATAAAAGTGATATGGATTAGGTATTAGTTGTTCCATAAAGGGTTACGAAGGATAATGGTTATTATTATTAGTCTTAGGTGTTCAAATTAATAAGGTTTAAGGATAAAGGTTACGAGGGAGAATCGTTATGGTTATAAGAGTTAGGTATTGTGAAAAATCATCTTCAAGGATTAGAGTTATAAATTTATATTTATTAGTGGAAATATCTTATATGAATTAAGAATGTTGTATTATAGGAGTGAAGTTGTTATATGGGATAGGAATTGGAGGATGTAAATCTAGAGTTAGAAATAAGGGGTTATTAGTTATACATTGGTTATGGGTCATAATGGTTATTAGCGTGGGTGATTGTAGGGGTAAACGAGCTATGACAAATAGGGGTTAGAGATTATTTGTGTCAAGAGTCATATGTGTTAAGGGTTTAAAGGTTTATGAGCTATAGGGGGTTAAGTATTAGAGTTATAATATATATGTTGGAGTTTATAGTGGCTATGTGTCAAGAGTCATAATATTTAAGGGTTATGAGTGAGTAATAAAATTTTGAGGTTATACATATTAAGGATTATACTAAGTGGGTTATATTATAGGTTATAAGTGTTAGGGATAGATAGGTGTTATAGCTGATTTTACCACACATGGTGAATCACACTTTTATGGCCTTCCCTATCCCTTTGTAGACTCTTTAGACCCCATGGACCATTTTTGTACCTTTGATGTTTCCAAGATCATCCCTAAAAACATGAAAAATTTTCCATATGTGACTTTTAATCCCTTTCTTGCATATATTTGTGGATTTGACCCTTAAACCTGTGTACATCGGGATGTGTGCAAAAGACCAAATTCTTTTGGAGTTTTCCTTGATGTGGATCTGACTCACTTGTCTCCTAGCCTTCCATATGCCTTGAGATCGCTCGGATTCGACCTTTCATTACCACATTGAAGAGCTATATAAGGAAACCTTTGGATACATTGAAGGCATGAGGAATTGAAGAGCAAGAAAACTATAGTCCATTGTTGCCGGAGCTTATACTTGAGTTTGCATCCCTTTGTCCCTTGGAGCACTTTTGTGTTCTTCCCAAGATTGCCTTTTTCTTATGAGCTTGCTATTGAGAGATGGAGGATTAAAGTGGTGGAGGCCCAAGTGGGGGACTCAATTTCTCCGATTTGCAAACGTGCCGATAGAGGTTGTCACTATTGTAATCTATGTTTTATATTAATAGAAATATGTTTTCCTGTCCAATAATATGTGTTTAAATGAGTATTAGATCCATGGATGCTTTTTAAATGCTTATATGCTATGGATTATATATGCTAGAGTAGGTCTAACACAGTTATATATTGCATGCTTGTCTTGTTTGCTGAGTGTTGAGGAAGCAATTTATCAATACAAGATGGAGTTGGAAAGCTCAATGGGGATCCACATCAACCGTTCGGAATAAGGTATGAATAGAGATCCTTTAGTGTTAGATATTTGGTTTCTCTTGCATATGGGAAAGGATTGATTTCTAGAGTCAACCTGTCTGTTGTGATACCCCAAGCCATAGGAATTTCTCTCCATAACAGAATTGGCGACTCCGCTAGGGATGTTCCTTGTTTTTCTTTGGGGTTTGGGGGCACAATGTGCTTGATATTCTTGACTTGCTCTTTCTTTCTCCTTGTTTTTGTGTTGCATTTTATAGTATGTTCATCCATTGACACTCCTCTATATTGGTTTGACCCTTGGCCTACTTTTTACCACTGTCTTCTCTGTATACGCATGTTTTTGGCCAAAAGTCACGTACATACATGGATTTTTGGCCAAAAGTCACGTATATACGTAGCTGTTCTTTAAACAGTCACGTACATCCTCCCTTTTGGTGAGTTTGATGTTGTGGGAAGTTATTGTGTGGGTTGTGAGTGTGGTTGGGTCTTCCTTGGGTTTGATGTTGTCTGTTGGATGCTTCTTTTGACCAAAGACCGCTTTTTCATTGATTTTTCTTTGAAAGTAGTTTTAGTCATTTATCCTTTTTTTTTCCATTAGTGCATTACTCTTTTTTGTCTTGGTGTCTTGCTGGGCTTGTGTTTTATACTTGCTGCAGAGACTAAGATTTTTAGATGACTTTTATTGCATTTTTCATTCTTTTATATTGAAAAATGAAAAGTAGTTGCACTCTTAATTGCATCTTAGATATGGATTTGAGGAGGTACTTGCATTGGATTGCTTGGATGAGAGTTGTGTTTAGGCTTTCATATAGGAAGGATTGCATTGGCATTCAGGAAGGAATATATATTTATGCATCTCATGTAGTGGCATACCCGGTTTTCATTTGACAAAGATTACACTTAGCATTGTTTGTTATGGTGTGCATATTTACTTCACTGCTGAGTCATAACTTCATTAGTTTCACGATCATTTACCTTTGAATAACTACAACCAATTAAAATCAACGCATAATAAAATGGATTACACTATTTTCTTTAATAGGGTACACCAACACGATTAGGTTTTAGGGTCTTGGAATAGTTCATTGTGAGTAAATTCTCCAAGACCACTAAACAACAACATGTATGTGTCTTCCAGGTGAGAGTGTGAAATTCCTTGGTATAATTAGTGTTTCTCAGAATCTTCCTCTTACAAGGAAGTTAAGAACGAGGCAGTGTGAGCAGTTCATGATTAGGATGACCCCTAGTCATAAATGAGTAGCACCGGAGATATTTCCAGGATTGTATTCGTATTTGGGGTCTCTTTCAAGAGTTTTGGGATTTGATACCCTACCCATATGGTCAATCCCACCTGCGACTGTCCACCTGAGCATTGATTATATTGAGGTGACCTTAGTTGCCTTACCTAGGTTATCGAGGGGGTACTTTGCAAAGGTTATTCTGTAGGTGTCCTGGCCAGGTAGGGGTCAGATAGCACAGCCGCTATGTGCGTTGAAGCTGAGGGCCACTATAATTGGTTACGTACCTCTGCTTGTAGTGTATGGGAGTTTCGAGCCTCTCCTAAGCGAGACATACCTACTGCATTCAGGAGCTTACATATCCTCCCCTTCGTTTGCTTGTATTTTGGCTGTAGGTTTTCTTAGGAGTGTGCTCTTTGTGCTCTAGTTGGCCTTTGGGATCATGGTTACTTGAGTATATTTATGCTCTATTGAGTTTGGGTCCTTTTATTTTGGCATGCCTGGTATCCTATCACCCATCCTTGGTCCTAGTACGGACCCTGGTGTTAGACTTGGGGGCATCACATCCCCTTACCGTGCTCATAGATTTGGGAATGGTCATATTCCATCCTCTACTCCATTTGTGGAGGATTTTTATCCCCTTCGCTTGGTCTTTACACCAATGGTCACCCTCACAGGGGTGGTAGTGGATACGTGAATGTTGGGTCTACACTCCACATTCCTTTTTATGGCCCATCGTTCACCACACTGTTTCCTTTGAATTTATTTGTCATGATCATCCTCCCTATTCCCTATAGTTTGGATTCTTTATTGACTATTTTGGGTTGTTTTGGACTAATATGGTTATCACTCTCTTCGAGTTTTCGGCCCGTTTGTTCCTATCATAGGTATCATTTCTAAACTGGCATATAGGTTAGATTTCACATCCGTGTGCATTTTGCATGATATTATGACTATTTCATCATAACCTTAGGTATGAACCCATTCCATGGTATCACAAAACCTTAATGTTGTTGTTAGAAGTGGTACTATGTGAATGGTAGAGCTTTCCTATACATGGGTGTCCTAGTTAGCTACCTTTTTCATTTGGTACCCATGCTGTGAGTCCTCTCTTAGGTCCAGGAGTCCCTTTTAGTACCACCATGTCCTTGAGCAAGAGCCTCATACTCCTCTTAAACTTTATGCTGGCCTGTTTCCCCATGACTCTCGTATCTAAAGTTGTAATTGCATTATCATGAGCTTTGCTTGCCTCATTGAGCCTTATGCCAGCTTTCCTGACTTTGAGTATCAGCCATATAGCCCAAGCTTGTCTCATGTCTATCCACACAGAACCATTTTATATATCCTTTGCAGCTTGATTCCCTATTTTTACTGGGAGGGGACTTTCCCCCGAGTGTCGCTATCCTACACATGTGTCCTTGCATTGAGCATAGGTATGTTTCGCTGCTTGGAACTAGTTTGTTTGCCCATTTTACACTCATCTCCTCCTAGTATACAACTTTAAAGCGATTTTATTCTTTTTCAAGCTTTTCAAATATTTGAAAAAGTCCACAAAAAAAAAACAAAAAACCAAAAAGCTGAACAAGAAAAGATGTTATCTTTGGCAGCAGTCGATTCGTGTTGCCTTTGAACAAAGCACTGTATATCACATCCATTGGTTGGGTTAATAGTTTGACTTTAGGAGCGGTACTCATTTCTCTGAGTTTATCTCCACTGACTGGTTAAGCTTCTAGTCCCTATGGAGCCTCTGTCAATGCCTCTTGTGTCGCAGAGATGTCCCAATTTTGTATATCGAGTCTATGCTGCCTACATTCAGTCACCATTCCCCTTTATGCTCTTGTTCAAAGGAAGTTGAAACTTGAGTTGGTCATTCCTCAGTTATCTTGACTTTGCATGTCAGTCATTCCTGGTACAGTTACTGGTTCGTGCACCTTATGATTGAGTCTTTCCACATTATACAGCTTTGCTGAGTACCTCGTGTTGGATGATGGGGGATGCCTTAATGCCCTCCTTCCAACGAATTTCATCCCATCAACTTCAGAACTTTTTTATTTTGGGATAGGAATCTAGAGTCATTTTTTAGTGCCTTGAGACTTGCAGTCATCAGTGGTAGGTTCTCTCGCCATCGATAATTTTTGGGAATACATCAATGTCCCCTGATCGATGGATTCTCTCAAGTGTTTGACCTCAATACATTTATTCACACTTGTTGGTTTGCACTCTAGTACCTTGATTCCCATTTTCATTATCGATGGGTGATCTCGCGTCTATTAATAGTATACATCAATGACCGGTAATTAGACGATGGACTACTATGTTCGACCTCGATACCTCTATTCACATAGTAGGACATGTACTCGTAGCGGTTTGTGTAGAAGACCTTCCGGATTGGTGGCATCTCTTATATGCTACCTCCTTGATCGTGCCAGTGTTCATGAGATGTCATCTCTCGTGACTTGATTCTAGTATATGTCAGACATTTCCAACCATTACAATGACCTTGATCCTTTATATATCTTCAGTTTTCATGGAGATCATGATCCTTTGTATATCTTCATAATGGAGATTCTGATCTATTTATATTGTATGTGGCGATGACCACACATGTCATATTGTATCATGCCTATTCATGGCCATTGTACTCTTATGTATTCGGGACTGCTGTATCCACTTGTAGTTATATGAAAAGCTTTATCATTGTATTGTACTAATTGGATGGCTGGTTCTTCCATTGGGTTCTTCATCAATCCACTTCTGGGATGGACTTATAATGTATTTCAGCCATCGTATGACCCCTCTGACCTCACACACTAGGGGACATCTGTTATAGCCGATTTTACCACACATGGTGAATCAAACTTTTATGGCCTTCCCTATCCCTCTGTAGACTCTTTAGACCCCATGCACCATTTTTGTACCTTTGATGTTTCCAAGATCATCCCTAAAAACATGCAAAATTTTCCATACGTGACTTTTAATCCCTTTCTCGCATATATACGTGGATTCGACCCTTAAACCTGTGTACATCAGGATGTGTCCAAAAGGCCAAATTCTTTTGGAGTTTTCCTTGATGTGGATTCGAATCACTTGTCTCTTGGCCTTCCATATGCCTTGAGATCACTTAGATTCGACCTTTCATTACCCAATTGAAGAGCTATATAAGGAACCCTTTGGATACATTGAAGGCATGAGGAATTGAAGAGCAAGAAAACTATAGTCCATTGTTGCCAGAGCTTATACTTGAGTCTGCATCCCTTTTCCCCTTGGAGCACTTTTGTGTTCTTCCCAATATTTCCTTTTGCTTGTGAGATTGCTATCGAGAGATGGAGGATTGAAGTGGTGGAGGTGCAAGTGGGGGACTCAGTTTCTCCAATTCACAGACGTGCCGACAGAGGTTGTCACTATTTTAATATCTATTTTATATTAATATAAATATCTTTTCCTGTCCAATAATATGTGTTTAAATGAGTATTTGATCCATGGATGCTTTTAAATGCTTATATGTTATGGATTATATATGCTAGAGTAGGTCTAACACAATTATATATAGCATGCTTGTCTTGTTTGTTGAGTGTTGAGTAAGTAATTTATCAATACAAGATGGAGTTGGAAATCTCAACAAGGATCTACATCAACTGTCCAGAATAAGGTACGAATCGAGATCCTTTAGTGTTAGATATTTGGTTTCTCTTGCATATGGGAAAGGATTGATTTCTGGAGTCAAGCTGTTTGTTGTGGTACCCCAAGCCATAGGAATTTCTCTCCGTAACAATGGGGGTTATATGGATTAGATATTAGGGGTCACATGGGCTCACAACCCTCACCAATGACTTCTATTTATAAGATAAAATCCCTTTTCTATAAGATCAATATTGGTTAAAACCTCTATATCGACTCCTTTGTATGGGGGAATTCCCACAGTTGCACATATTGAGATCCTATCAACTAAGAATTAGAGGCATAAATTGTTACATTAGGAAGAACATCCCCCCTCGTATTAGGATTTAGAATAAAGAACCTTTAAACTAATACATTTTTATGGGGATTGCAGGCATTAATGATAACTATTATGAGAATAACAATTTAGATAAAATTTGTCCTTATAATGGCTTAGAACATTATATTTCTAGTTTAATAAATGGAGTCAATATCTTATTAATGGGTAACTTTAATGATTTCAAAACAAGTAACCAAGCTATTCTCTTCATAAATGATTAAAATTATGATCCTCTATACTTAGATGAAGACCTTTCTTTATCCAAAATCTGCTAAAGAAGTTTTGAATATTTGGGGGAAATTTTGTTTGGTTTTGAGCTAATCAAGCTCTCCAGTGATCAAGATCTAATAATTTGAAATGGTCTTATGAAATAGCCAAATTCTCTTTGAATGACTTGTATTCATGTGATTAGAATTAGTGTGGTCAACTATGTCATATCCGATATCCCTTTATACAACCAAATAATACATTTTGACATCTTAAATGACCATTGACCAAAAATATTGGGTGATATACCTTAAATTGTAACTCTCAATTTTGTCACACATAGTAGTCCCATAGATAATTCTCATAGCCAAAAGTACTTAGTCTTCAAGAAAAATAAACCTTGAAAATAATTGTAAATCAACAAACCTTGTGGCCCAACTATGTTCCTATGTGTGTGGTGAGGTTGATTCCTTGATGATGCGATGCAGTATGCACTAATGTGTTAGATCAAACTATAATAAACTTAATATTATTATGACCATGACAAAGGAAATTTACACTCTTAAATTTTTCTTTGTTACGCAATGGTTTGTTGCCGTTTACACCACTTTCTATTTACTTTCTGTTTTTATCCTCGGCATCATCATCATCCTAGTTCTCATCATCCTCATATTCACCATCACTGTTTTTATCATCATCATAGTCATCGCCGTCATCATTGTCCTCATCATCATTTTCGTCGTCGTCATCATCATCATCATCATCATCATCATCATTATCATCAACATCATCATCAACATCATCATTAGCATCATCGTCATCATCATCCTCATCATCATAATCATAATCATCATCATCATCATCATCACCATCATCATCATCATCATCATCATCATCATCATCGACATCATCATTAGCATCATCATCATCATCCTCATCGCCATCATCATCATCCTTGTTTCCATCATCCTCATCCTCGTCGCCATCATCATCATCCTTGTCTCCATCATCATCATCCTCATCTCCATCATCATCATCCTCATCCTCATCCTCATCATCACTATTATCATCATCATCATAGTCATTGTCATCATCATCGTCATCATCATCATCATCATCACCATCACCATCATCATCATTATCATCAATATCATTATCAACATTATCATTAGCATCATCATCGTCATCATTCTCATCATCGTCATCATCATCATCATCATCATTGCCATCATCATCATCATCCTCATCGCCATCATCATCATACTCATCGCCATCATCATCATCCTCGTTGCCATCATCATCATCATCCTCGTTTCCATCATCATCATCATCATCATGTCCATCGTCATCACCATCATCATAATCACCATCCTCCTCCTCCTCCTCCTCCTCATCATCATCATGATTAGAATCATCAGCATCATCAGCATCATCATCATCATCATCATCATCATCATCATCATCATCATCATCATCATCATCATCATCATCATCATCATCGTCGTCGTCGTCATCATCATCACCATCATCCTCATCATCATCATCATCCTCATCATCATAATCATGATCACCATCACCATCATCATTATCATCATAATCATCATCATCAACATTGTCATCACCATAATCATCATTAGCATCATCATCATCATCACCATCATCACCATCATCACCATCATCACCATCATCATCATCATCATTGACGTCATCATCGTGATGCCGAATCAATGACATTTTATATCAATGTGAATCAATGCATTGTTAAAAATTCCCATTATGTACAAATCCCTGAAATGCACTTCCATTCACTACACCTCTTTCAATTGGAATAACGCCGAAAACATGCCATTAAGGGAAGGATCTAACATAGTGTCTTTTTGATTGAAATTGCCTTATCTTACTTTGGAATTCTAGCATGATGAGGTCTTTGGGGCCATAGGAGACCAAATTGGGAGATACATTATTGTGAATGAAAAATAGAAAAATCTGGATGGGTCTTTGAATGGTAGGAAATTGGTAGACATGGACCTAGGAAATAGTCTCTTAAAAGAACTTGACATTGAGGTATGTGATCCATCATATAAAGAAGCACTAGACTATATAAACATCCCATTCAAGGGCGCAAAATGTAACAAGTATGAGCATTTAAAAATATTAAGGTGCATTTATTATTTCATATTTCAATATTTAAAAATATTACTCGTATAATAAGGACCTAACCACTCTAATTAGTGACTTAAGATTTAATCAATAACTATAATCAATCACAATAATCAATCTCCTTCCATAGATGGTGTAAAAGAGGCAGTTAGAAACATCGACTCCCAACATCACTTTCCTAAATCTCTTCCTCGACATGATATAAACCTTGTTGTCCCTATATGGATTTATTTGTGATGGGTATTTAAATGAGCATGCAATCATTGTGACTATATGAAGAAGAGATCATAATCATAAACATCACTATCCAAGAGGACCACCCTATCATAAATAAACTCAAGGCCATAATATCTATAATACATTCCTCTTTAGTAAAAGAGAACCGTGAAGATCAACATATTGATAAATGCATAAATAGGGCCTAGGATCCCCATGGGGGCTTCACTTTTTGACCAATATCCTGTCACGTTAGTTCATATTGTGGGTTTTAAAATTATCAAAAATTGAACCAATATATTGCAGGTATTGGGGAGGATGAGGGGTTTAAGGTGGGGGTGGGTAGGGTGGTTTATAAGGACTGAGGTATAAAAAGGGTTGGGGAGGAGGTTTTAAGTATTGGGAGGGTGTTTCAACAAAAAGAGTTTGGGTCAATATCTCTGGAAATTAAGGGTATTCTTTAATATCCCACGATCG
>LPNX011003059.1:87695-109488 GCA_001517045.1 Pseudotsuga menziesii
ACAAAAAAATTATTCGAAGATTCTCTTCATTATTCTCAAGGAGCTATTAGAGAGATTCTGATCAAGCAGCTATTCCAGACCAGGAATTTGATCGCTTTAACAAAGTGAACATTGCATAATTTTAATTCTTCATTTCAAATAACATGAATTTTTTTATAGTGAACATTGCTTTTTTTTTTCAAGGCTGGATCTAGGCTCTAATGCCGCGGACATTTAGTGATAAAATTGGAATTTTTATTGAAAAAGGATTCAGGGATCTATATTATGCATTCCAATCACTAAAGACCAAAAAAACTTACCAGAAAATGGTCTAGATAGCTTACTGAAATATATTTTCACAAAAATATGGTTATACATGTGGAACTAAATTCATTGCTGCTAAAGAATTGATGCCAAGGACTCGGTCGTGCAGCTGGCTGTACAAAAACTGTTTCAATTTAACTATATTTGGAAGGATGACGTGAAAATGAATGTGAATTTGAAAGAGATGCGGGGCGTGGTGCCGGAATTCTACCTATCTATAGCTGAAGCTCACACACCAAGCTCAAGCGCCTCACTGCATCGATAGCTCTGTAACGGAACTGAGTTACAGAAAATCTGTGAATTGCAATTTAGCTACAGTACAGGATGGCAAGGAATAATATGATGCTGATGGCCATCAATTTGATCATCCGGATGGTAATATTCTGCTTCATTTCGGAACAATTCAAATTGGTAAATGCAGGCGGTGGAAAAGGATGGATGCCAGCCCATGCAACATTCTATGGGGAGGCTTATGGAACATCAACCGATATGGGTAAGTTGGTAACCTAATTTTCTTAATGTAATCTCTAAAGATTTTTCTATTTTAATAACTTGATTAAAATTGCAGCTTCTGTTTGTTATTTCTGATGGGTTATTGTTTGGATCTGGCAGTTTTGGCATTGATGTCATATTGTCAGGAGGAGCCTTCGGTTATGAGAATATGCACGAAGGTGGATATGGCATAAGCAACACAGCACTGAGCGGTGCCCTGTTCAGACAAGGGGAGGCCTGTGGATCTTGCTATGAATTGTTGTGCAATGCCAAAGATGATCCAGCTTGGTGCCTCCCAGGTAGAACCAGGATTCGTAGAACCATGATTCGAGTCACTGCTACCAACTTGTGTCCTCCCTATGGAGCTGGATGGTGCAATCATCCCAATCACCACTTTGACCTATCAATGCCTGCGTACCTCACCATTGCCCGCTACAAAGCAGGAATAGTGCCTGTCTTTTACAAAAGGGTGCCATGCCTCAGGAAGGGAGGGGTCAGATTTTCCATGAAAGGGAACGCCTACTTCAATACGGTGGTCATAAGCAATGTGGGCGGGAGCGGGGACGTGAGGGGCGTGTGGGTAAATGCAGATGGCTTCTCTGCAAATTACTGGCAGGCGTTGCAGAGAAATTGGGGTGCCAGTTGGGTAAACAACATTGGAAATGTTGAAGGGAAGGCGCTCTCCTTCCGAGCGATGATAGGTGATGGCCAGACTCTGACCTTCTACAATGCAGTCCCTTCTAACTGGCGATTCGGCCAAACCTTCTTCTCTCAACTTCAGTTCAAGTGATCAGCTATCCAGATCCACATAATAACTAGGTCTCAGTCGAATGTTCTTGATATTTTATTCATGAGGAGCTTAGCTATGTAGAATTTCCATAGTCATTGACCTCCTATTGTCCCCTCTCTAGCTTCTAGCTTCAGTCTCATCATCTCTGCAGGCTCATCTATCCTTCACAAATTCATTTATGGCTTAGTATCTGTTCTGATAAGCTCCATCAATAAGTATAATGTCATCCTTGGCCTTCCATCTCTCATCCATGTTATCACATTCCAGTTGGTCTTCTCAATTCTATATGTGGGTTTCTGGTTATAGGGTGCAAGTAGAAGAGGGAGTTTTAATGTATATTTTACAAAGCATAATAATGGTTAAGGTTTTGAAAGGAGTTTGATTGTGAGAAAAAACCATGTAAGTTTGGTTTCTAAGGTGGTGATTAATATACTCATAAAAACCAATAATCCCAAGAAAATCATACATCTCAAGTTGAACAAAGAGAAGCAGCACAACATAGTCAAGTAGGTGTTTGCATTAATGTGCAGAATCAGAAGCCATTAAGGCGTTTGCAGTAATGTGCAGAATCAGAAGCCATTAAGGCTAAGGCCTATCATAGTCCATTAGGTGTTGTTTTTTTTTTCTAAGGTTTTATTTTTTTAGCCGACATAACATTATGTTAGGTTACTTGTAATTTTTTTTTATAGCCGACATAACATTATGTAACGTTACGTAACGCTACATTGGTTTCTTATTTTTTGAGGGTACTTCCTTCAAAAAATAAGAAACCAATGTTTTATGGATTACAGGCTTCTGGATCCATTAACATTAGGGAAGTACCCTGCTTCCTTAACAAGATTAGTTGGAGCGCGGTTACCACGGTTCAGCGCTGAAGAGGCAAAAGCATTGAAAAGATCATTCGACTTTCTTGGCTATAACTACTACACAACACAATATACGACCAATAACCCTAATCCACTTTAGGTATCCATTGGTTTGAATCAAATCAATGGATACCTAATAAGAGATTTGATCCCTCTCGGCGCTTGATAGAGCCTAGGATTTGGATCTACGCTGGTTTATAAACAATTTGGAGAGGATTTGGGGAGGATTTTCTATTGTTGTGAACGAGCAACGACAATACCTTAGCCATAATACCCATTTCGAACCTATTCATTAACCGTGATTGTGACTGTGTGAGATCCATTCATCCATCCATGGCAGAAATAGTAGGGAAATGGAAAGGCCAATTGGCCTTGATCCACAAAGCATTGATACCCACTTCTTCTTCTTCTTCCGAGCATTTGGGGAGATGTCTAGGATATTTGCAAACATATTCATCAGCATCAGCCAAAGAGAATGACGTTGTGGTGGTAAGAGGAGGGTCAGGAGGGTATGTTGCCACCATTAAAGCTGATCATCTTGGTCTCAAGACGACATGTATAAAGAAAGATGTCTCTCTGGGAGGCACCTATCTCAGCATGGGATGCATCCCCTCAATCCTTTGATCTATCTACTCTAAGATCAAAATTGAAGAAATTGATTACGTCCTCTCTCTTACAGTCGAGAACTTCCTCGAGCGCCGCCTTCAGACTCTCATCTTTAAATATGGCATGGCCAAGTCCATCGATTACGCCCATGTTCCCATTATGAAACACCACATCAAGTATTCTATTCTATTCTTCCCTATTTGATTTTATTGTTAAATAACCATAAAAACTTTGGCCCATATTAGTCAGCTCACTGTGATTCAGAAGAGGCTAAATTACTTGTTTAGGGTATGAAACTTCATACAAGATCTATATTACAAAAAAGGCATATTTTTGGGTAGTATTTCATCTTGCAACATAGCCCTTCCCTAATCTAGGAGAATATAAATCAATGTATTCATATTACAACATTCAAATATGAAGCACATTTCACAATAACATATTTGAGGGAGACTTGAGCCATGGTGGGATCTATAACAAGACTATTTTTTACTAGCAGCCCTTATTGAGGGTATATGTTATGTGACTTGAACTTGAAATCATCTGAATAGTAGATTGTGCTAGCACAGGTAGCAAGACCACCGATTTTTTAATTTTGAACCCAGGTCATCATTGCTGCTAGACAATGTTTGGATGGACCCTCTACTGTCTAATATTGTTAAATAAAAAAAGGCCCAATATAAGTATATGAAATAGAGAAAGGCATACTTATTTGTTTAGTGTATAAAAATGCATAAATTATCCACTTGACGGACATGTTACCATCTATATATATATATAATATTCTGTCAAAGTAAACCAAGGCTTGTTAGTATGGATAGTGATATCCCCTGGGATTTGTACTATGTTAGGAAAATATGTAATGTCAAAGTCACCTAGGGCTTTAATACCCACCCCAGTACTTTAACCCGAAATCATCTAAGTATACATTTCTCTATCTAAAGACATTTCTCTGGCTAAAGATCTAGGACTAGGAATTTCATTCACTGTAATGGAAATTTTCAATAGGGTCCATCGAGGGGGTGATTCTTTCATTATTGAAACTACTCCTGATTGTGGAAATTGAACCCAAGTGATAGAACAATTGCACTCACAAAATTGCTAATCAAACATGCAAATTTACACACAAAGGAGACTAAAATTGGAGCATAACACTAATCTGTATTGAATAAGTGTACAATATCCAACCTTATGAAGTCATAGGCTGATGCAATATATAATTACATGAGATATTTGAATGCATAAGGATGCCATTCGAAATTGTCAAAAAGTAGGCTTACTAAATCTAGTCAAATCCCCCATAGGTGCATAAAGCAGTTTCCAAATCTACCTAGAGGCTCACGAATTGGAAAAGTCAAGTAGGAAAGCTAATAAGTTATGGAAAGACAACTCATACATGCTTTTATTAGCAGAAAATAATGGAGGATGATGAGGGCAAAAAACAAATCAACTACACCTAGTCTTACTTTTCCTTTTTCCATAAATCTCAATAAAGTAGGCAACTTAGCAGAAAAAGCAGATATGCACTAGGGATGATCTAGAATAAAGTAGATATGCTAAATATGGATTCTAGGAGGTTTCCCAAGTGCTCCATGATTCAGTTTGAGCAAGTTTGACTTCTATGGCATGTGGAAGACAACTTGCATAGAGTGGAATATTGGAAACTAGGAAAATAAGACAAAAATGGATTAATTAATGTCTAAGGTAGGTAACTATGTTTTGATTATTCTAACACCCCCCCTTAAGCCTAAATTTATGAGTAAATATTAGAAAACTATAGGGCCTAGCAACAAGGCTTAGTCACCCTTTACATACTGCATGTCCATTTAACCAAGGAAAGAGGCAAAAACCCAGTGGGAAAATCCTCCCTTAAACATGGACAGTAAAACAAAATTTGAAAATATTGTCATCAATCATGATTCACAGCATGATCAGAAATCCCCAGTAGTGATTTGAGATTTCTGAATGTCTTCTCACAAAAAACTTTGGTGAAGATGTCTGCTACTTGTTCTAAAGAGTAGGTGAATGGTGCCATCATGCACAAGCTGTCTGATGTAGTGCATATGGATCTCAATGTGTTTGGTTCTCTGTCTCTGAAATGGATCATTGCAGATTCAAATGGTGCTCTGATTATCACAATATATAATAGTTGAAAACTCTGATTCGAAGCCACACTCACCAAGTATCCCCTGCAACCATAAACATTGAGATGCTGCATTTACAACTCCTCTGTACTCTGCTTCTATAGATGAGAGTGCAATGGAACTCTGTTTCTTTCTTGACTAGCTGATTGGTCCTTCAACAAGCATGAACACATATCCTGATGTTGAATTTTTATCTATGTTGTCACCTTCCCAATAACTGTCAGTAAACCCAATCAAATCAAGATAAGATTTAGCTTTGTAGAAGATCCCATGAGTTCTTGTTCCCTGAACAAAGTTAAGGCTCATTTTGGCTTCTCTCCAATGGATCTCATGAGGCTGATCCATGGATCTTGAAGCCACACTTATTGCATAATAAATATCAGTTCGAGTGTGTGTAAGGTACAACAAACACCCAATCAATTGCCTATACAGTGTATTATTTACCATAGGAGAAGAACCTGTTTCTTCAAGTTTAACTCCTGAAAGGAAGGGAGTCTTGCTTGGCTTGCAATATTTCATGTTGAACTTGTTTAGAAAATCTAAAGCATACTTGGACTGATGTAATTTTATTCCATGTTGGGATTGAGCAATTTCGAGACCCAAGAATTGGCTCAACAACCCCAAATCAGTCATAGAAAATGCATGGTTCATTGCATCCTTCAAGGAGGCAATTTCTTTCTTTGAACTTCCTGTAATCAGAAGATCATCCACATACAAGAAAATAATCATCAAATAACCATGAATCAGCTTCAAATAAACATTATGATCAGACTTGCATCGAACAAAACTCAATGACAGCAGAAAGCCATCAATCTTGGCATACCAAGCCTTGGGGGATTGCTTAAGCCCATACAATGATTTCTTTAACCTACACACAAAATATGGATTAGAAACAAACCATTGAGGTTGCTGCATGTAAATATATTCAGTAAGATCTCCATTCAGGAAATCACACTTTATATCCATGTGATGTACCTCCCACTGCTTTGAGGCTGCAATGGCTAAGGCTAGCCTGATGGAGTCAATATTTGCCACTGGTGCAAAGGTCTCATTGTAGTCAATACCATGTACCTGTGAGTAGCACTTGGCTACCAATATTGCCTTATATTTCAAAGGTGAATCATCAACAGCAAACCTAGTTTTGAAAACCCACTTACATTGAACTAGCTTCCTTCCTGGGGGAAGATCAACCAGTTCCCAAGTGTTGTTCTTCTGGAGTGAGATGAATTCTTATTTCATGGATGTTTTGCATATTGAATCATGTGCTGCATCTTCATATGTCTGTGGGTCTGATTCAACCATCAGATAGCACTTCTCTGCAAACAAAGGGTCTTTCATACACAGGGCACTCTCAAACTGAGATCTAGTCCTCCTAGGATCACTAGGATTTCCAGCTAGTTCCCCAGATGCATGAATGGTATTTACTGCCAATTTTGATCTTGCAGGACTGTCAGAATATGCAATTAAATCATCATTATCAGACATATCAGAATCAGAAAACTCAATTGTATCTTCACTTACATTCAATGGTTCTGGTGGTGAAGAAGACTCTCCAACTTCAATTGCTACTAAAGGATTTTCTTGGAACTGAACACTTGTTTCAATGAAGGATTTGTTTGTGCTCAAATTGATCAGCTTGTACCCTTTTGAATCTTCAAACTACCCAACAAATAGACACTCTTGGCTTTGGGGCTGCAAAGTCTTCCTCTTTTTTGTTGGAATTCTAGCCCAAGCCTTTGAGCCAAAAATCTTGAAATGGGTCACATTTGGCTTGTTCCCACTCCAAGATTAGAAAGGAGTCATACCATAAATATATTTATGAGGCACCCTATTCTAGATATAGGATGCACAATTTATTGCCTCGGCCCAAAACTTTGGTGGCAAAGTCTTAGCCTCCATCATACAGGTTGCCATCTCCTTCAGTGATATGTTCTTTCTCTTAGCAACACCATTTTGCTGTGGTGTGTAAGGGATTGAATGCTGCATTTGAATACCTACATATTCACAATATTGAATGAACTCATACTTGACATACTCACCACCATTGTCAGATCTAAGGATCTTGAGTTTCCTCCCAGACTGGTTTTCAACCAAAGCCTTAAAGACTTTGAAGAGGCCAAAAAATTCAGACTTATGCTTCAGGAATTAAACCCAACAATACCTGGAAAAGTCATCTATGAAGGTCAATGCATATTTGTATTGACTCATTGACATATGAGGAAATGGACCAGAAACATCACCGTGGATCAACTCAAGAGGTGCAGAGGTTCTCTCATGACTAGCTCTCTCAAATTTATGCTCTGGGTGTTTTCCTAGGATACAACCTTGACAGACTCCCTTGGAAAACTTAATCTTTGGTAACCTTATGACCATTTATTTTTCACTTAGATCAGAAAGATACTTATAGTTAAGATGGACAAATATTTCATTCCAAGGCTTGCTTGCCTCATTAGCAGAAGAGTAGAGGGGTTTGAGTAGGGTAGAAAATGTGAAAACATGTATACCTTCAAAGTGTGATCTACAACTCCTTTTGCAATGACTTTACCATTCGAGATATCTGTGATCTCAAAATCATTAGGGGATAATATGACCTTCTTTGGAGACCCTATTTGAGTCATTTGATACACTGAAAATAGGTTAGAGGCAAGACCTGGAACATACAATACATTACTGAACTTACCATGGTCAAGATCAATCCTTCCTTTCCCCAAACTGTCAGTGAGAGAGTCATTTCCTAGCACTATTGGTGGACCTTTCGACATGTCAAGAGAGGAGAATGCCTCCTTGGTAAAAACCATATGTCTTGAAGCTCCAGAGTCTATGATGAAGCTAGGTGATCTTGATGTGCCAGTAACCAATGCATGTACTCTCTCTCTGTCCTCTGAATTTAATCCTCCTTCCCTCTTCTTTGAGCAATCAGGAAGGGAGATGTTATTATTCTCCAGGAGTTGGGTCAGCATGTCAATTTGCTTCTTCATGCAGGAGCTTTTAGGATGATATCCCTTACTGCAGAATGCACACTTGCTCATTTCTCCTTTATTCTTCTTCTTCTGGAAGTTCTTCTTGGAGCCTTGGGGCTCCTCTTGAGACTTGTTCTTGTCTCTCTTTTTCTCAGGTGGCTTCTTATATTTCTTCTTGCCTTTTGAATCCACCCTCAAATCTCCAGCAACCAAAGCTTGGTCTTTGGAAGGTTTGATGGTGCCCATCATCGCTAGTTTATCTTGTTCTTGTGTGAGGGATTCCATGAAATCTGCAAGCTTAGGCATCTTCCAGGATCTAGATGTCAACTTGGTAGCATGGAAGGTTGAAACAAACACTAAATATTCAGGGCCAATCTTCAAGAGTATGGCCAAAACTAGTTTCTCCTCCTTCTTTTTAATTCCACACCATTTTAGCTGCAAAACAAGGGCTTTAAACTTGGAAAAGTAGAGTTGCAGGGATTCGAAGCTGCTAGGACTCAAAGAGATCAATTCATTATCGATTTGATGTCCTCTCACCTCATCTATATTACCAAAAATCTATACAATATTCTCCCACACTTCATTAGGTGATGTCAATCCATCAAGATGGAAGAGGAGGTCTCTAGATATACTCAGACATAAGAGACCTTAGGCATCATCCCTCCTATTGTGCCATTTAATTTTCTCTACCAATGCATTGGGCTCTACCTTAGTTGCCATAGTCACCCTGTAGAGACCTTTCGCTCTCAACAGTATCTCCATCTCTTCTTTCCATTCAAAGAAATTAAATGGAGTCAAGATGATCTTCTGAGATTGATCCATAGCTCAGAAACTATGCCCTTCAGTTAGCAGAATGCTCCTTGTCAAGATGTAGAACTTGCAATATCAATATGGAAGGAGAGAAATTGATCTACAAAGGCTCTGATACCATGTGGAAATTGAACCCAAGTGATAGAACAATAGCACTCACAAAATTGCTAATCAAACATGCAAATTTACACACAAAGGAGACTGAAATTGGAGCATAAGACTAATATGTATTGAATAAGTGTACACTAACCAACCTTATGAATTCATAGGCTTCTGCAATATATAATTACATGAGAGATTCTAATGCATAAGGATGCCATTCAAAATAGTAAAAAAGTAGGCTTACTAAATCTAGTCAAATCCTCCATAGGTGCATAAAGCAGTTTCCAAATCTACCTAGAGGCTCACGAATTGGAAAAGTCAAGTAGGAAAGATAATAAGTGATGGAAAGACAACTCATACATGCTTTTATTAGGATAAAATAATGGAGGATTATCAGGGAAAAAAACAAGTCAACTACACCTAGTCTTACTTTCCCTTTTGCCATAAATCTCAATAAAGCAGGCAACTTAGCAGAAAAAGCAGATATGCACTACGGAGGATCTGGAGTAAAGCATATATGCTGAATATGGATTTTAGGAGGTTTCCCAAGTGATCCATGACTCATTTTTAGAAAGTTTTACTTCTATGGCATGTGGAAGACAACTTGCATAGAGTGGAATATTGGAAACTAGGCAAATAAGACAAAAATGGATTAATTAATATCTAAGGTAGGTAACTATGGGTTGATTATTCTAACGCTGATATAGCATATTCAATTTATTTTGGCTTGTCAGGTAATATTCCTATGTCATCCCCTTTCTCCAAAATCTGACCAGAGGAGCTTGAAACTATCCGAAAGGAATCATAGGAATAACGACGAAAAACATGCCATTAAGGGAAGGATATGACACGATGATGATTTACTAAACCTAGTTTCTATGAGAATGGACTACTGCTCCTGAGTTTTGTCTGGACTAAAATCCAGTTCACTTGCAATATAGTTGCAAGAAAATACCATAGATGAAAAATAAGAAACCATCAAAAGTATAAGCATATGAGATAAGAAGAAACCGCCGCTTGAAAAGAAATATTTACACTCTACAATTTCCTTGGTATGCGGAAAATTTTAGATTTGTATAAATATGGAGAAACTATGAAACCAAGAAACAATTAATAGATTACAAGAGGAACATCCTAAGTTGTTACTTCAACATATAGAATAAAGGAAACCATGATGATGAAACAACATTAGAGGACAATTAGAAATCAACTCTAGTATATTGATCATAATCACCTTGATGGAATAACAACTTGTGGAACAAAAGGTGTATAAGTTGTCTCACGTTCAGCTACAAGCCGTTGGGATTTCTGAAACTTATTTAGGACAACTTGAAAATATTTTGCAAGTTTTGTATCTGCTATCTTCTTGTTTGCCTATAATTTTATCATAAACATTAAGTGAGATATTTCTAAAACTAATTGAGTAAACAGGATGCATTCTTTAAGGAATATAATTATGTTTGGTAGACAGAGAGAGATGGAGAGGGATCATAGAGGAAGGCCACTAGAAACAGAAAGGATATTAAAAACTAAGGAAAAATTATTCAATTTTCACAACAACAGTATGAGCCAGATTGGTCAAACTAATACAGAAATAGATATAATGGAATAAGAACAACTAATTCAAAACAAACAAATAGTATTCCAAACTTCACCTTTGTAGAGACATGAAATAGAGTGCATAACCTAAGACAAGTTCAAAAAGAAGAAAACCTTAAACCAAGAATAAATGTACTCCACTTTACTAACATACTCCAGTAATGTCCAGTTCTCATCATAGCCTCTCTAGATAAAATAATAGAGCATGTTCATTTTGGTTTCTGAGAGAAACTTATTACAAAAATGGCTAAACTGCTGACTTCCATACATGCTTAATCACAAGAAGTGCTCAGTAGATTAAAAATAGATGAAAAGACCTCTGAGCTAGTTTTAGAAGCCCATTTCTTGATTGTAAATTTATAGAATTATAATTACAATTAGTTTTTACTGTCATCCTAGTGATGACAGGCCATGGATAGCTGTCTCACTGAAGCAACCCTGAGAAATACACCCCAAGAGGATGGTAAAACCATAAATTTGGTAGGGTTCCTAAAGGTAATCTGGGGGGACCTAGAAGGAGGGCTAATAATGAACTTCAAAGTCCAAAGTTTGTTCAGCATTGCTTTAACATATGGATTGGCCATCTACATTTAATCTCAAAACAAGTAGGCTAGTGATCAAGGGGGACCCTTTGATCATTTTAAACTGTATTGTAAGGAAATTGAGGACATAAAATGGAAATTATTAGAACTAATATAGGAAAGGATATCAAAAGAGGTATATGATGAAAAAATAAAGTATATTTATTAATATGAAACAGTTGATAAAGTAACAACTATAGGATACAAAAATTATGAAGGAGGAAAATCGTGTGTCTGCATGTTATTTTTAGTATGGAATATGTATAGGGAATGCAAGGCAATTTCATCAATTACTTTTAGTAATGCCTTTGAATATTTAGAATGCTTTCTAATGCTATGAATTCAATTTGGTTTGCAATCTTGATTTGGATCCTTCCAGGACAATTGGCAGACAAGGTTGGGTTAAACAAGACAACTCAAATACATGGCTGGGTCAAACATTACCCCATATCCATACAAATTTACAGAATCATTGTTCAATGCCTTACATTTCGAATAGAATGTTGTTATGGTGCATTTCCATATTTTCCATTTCCAAAACTGAAGCAAAGCAAGAGAGGTAGATGTAGCCACAAAACAATATGATATATGATGATCTAGTAGGGGTCTCATTTTCCATCGCAGCAGGTGGAATAACATTTGTTTTTCTCTTTATGGTGTTTTACAAGCTAAAAGGAAGAACAATACTTCCACAATTATTCCATTGGGCATCAATATTCCTAGCCTAGATGTTTTTAATTTGCAAGAAAACTTCACATTATAAATTTTGGTGAGTTAGAGAATTGCTTGGTTGCTTCTACCTAGTTTTACATTCTTAATATTCTAATGGGTTTAGAAGCCTTTTTTTTAACATTTTATGTAAATAAGGACAATTTTCCAGGCTATTTTCCCCTAATTTTATGGCTTCCAATCCCTTGCCATTTTTTTCAATGTACATGTTATTAACTTATTGATGTTGATCTCAATGGAACTAGATGCCCTAATTTGACGCTTACATTGTATAGTTGGGTAATTGTATACCCCATAATTGTTGAGAGGGCGGAGTTTTATAGTCATAGAACCAATTCCATGATGCACACAATGGACATATTTGAATTTAAATCACACATGCACACATGCACACATCACACAACTCACAAAGGAGGGAAAAAAGGTCAAGAGGCATATACATCATATAATGAATTTAGCAATATGTTAGTAGGAAAGGGCATGACCACTGGGCCCATCTTAATTGGCATAAGATTCATGGGATATAATGACTTTTACACCCCTACAAAATTTTCCCCTTAACCAAGGCAGACCCAAGTCAATGTGATTCTATAATGGTAATATGTTGAAAGTAAATGACTTTTATATGTTGATTTCAAGTTTAGTTATGTCATTTCTCACAATCTAAATTGGCATTGCTACATAGGATGAAATTTGTTTCTTTCTAATAAATACTAAGATTTTTGTTTTTAGTTTATAAAGTAATTTGTTGTTTCTTCTAATAACAAATACTAAGATGTTTGCTTATAGTTTATAAAGTAATTTGCTGGGTAAGAGCTATTGAAACTGTCAAAGATGCTACCAAAGAGTTTTGTAGGAATAACCTGCAATTATTTCAATGACCCCAAAGCATAATACAGTGGACACGAGAAAAGCATGATAGATGTGGATTGTTGTTTCATTATTCCTTGTTGGAGTGGTATCTCATATGAAGTATTAGTTAATTGAATTTTAATGCTTTGAATATTGCTATTCTTTTTATGAAGTATAACCACTCTACCCAAATTATACCAAGAAAACAGTTCCATTTGCATGCAAATTCCAAAACCTAAACTCTTAAACTAACATTCCTATGGATTTATGTTATTCCATAGATGAAATCCATTCATCAATATTTAGAAGAGCCCAAAACAATAGTTCTGTAAAATATATTGATGATGATAAGTAGGATAATTATAATACTACATAATTTTATTGAATTGCGCATCCTTATGCTTACACAAGATTGAATGTTAATGGAAGAAGTTATGTTACTTCCCTTGCTTCAATGAGAATTTTTACCAGATTACCACATAAGAACAAGAAAAAGGAGAGATTCGTGGTTTTATCATCTTCTAGTGAGAACACAGGGTAGTATACAAGTTTCCTCATTAATTATGTAACTGTCTGAGTAGAGAAGGAAAGGGTTTAAGGTTCAATTATGTTTTCGTGTTATTTGAGAACATAAACCATCTACCATTTAATATCAATATGTTTAATGTTGAATTTGATTGCAATTATATCTTAACATGTGATTGAAAATGACATATTCTTTTGTTAGAATGTTTATCTTTTAATTTTTTTTTTGCAATTAATTGAAGGAATTATTCAGATGGGTGTATTTGAATTTCATTGTTATGCATTATATTTTTTTTGTTATCAAGATGTTGAGATATCATTATAGAATCCTACTTCATTATGAATTCCACCAAAATTATATTGTTGTGTTCATGGGTATTAACTACAGATATTGGGAGTAGAGTGTTTTCACTTGCATGGTTTTATGTTACCATTCATCGCCTATTTGCATGGTTTTATATATTTATATAGTATTTTATAGTAGCCTTTTTCTGGTGGCACATTATCCTTTTTGGATCTTCTCCTTATAAAGTGATGATAAATATATATGGAACACACATGACGATATACCTTGAAAGATAAAATATTAAAGTCCTTGGTCCTATTGGTCATGTAGGTAAAAGGGGTTGGCTTCCCACCTTTATGGTACACCTTGATATTGTGGGTATGGGGTTTGCCTTACCACCTTGTTGTGACCCTTAGTTGACTTATGGTACTTTTGGTACTAGCACCCTTATTGTTTGTGGTACCATGATCTCTTTGATATGATGACCTAACCTTGTTGTTTTTATTGTTCTTATTTATGTGTCCATTTTGACCTTTGGTAAACTATTCTATGTCAAATTATTTTTATTTTATTGGTAACCATCCTAAAAGTTGGGTTTGAAGAACAAATCCTTAGAAGTCCTTTCAAGTTATAAAAACAAGTCTTATCCTTCATTATGGATGCATCAAAGAAGATACATCTCAGCTCAGATATTTCAGTTTGGCGTCAAGGAGTTTGTTGCTATCTTTTCATTGCTTCACCCCTGGGTTACCCGATCTAAGTTTAAGGGTTTCTTTGTGCTCCCTTATTTTCTGAATCACAAGTTGTGCCAAGTTGTGACCTTATGCATATGACATGTGGACTGCGTGGTGTCTCTCTTGCTGAGCTGTGACCTTATGCATCTGACCCATGGAATGTGTGGTGTCTCTCCTATTGCCATGCTGGCTCGTGACTTTATGAAGCTGAGCCATGACTGTATTAGGTTGATCCAAGACCATTTTTATACTAAAAATATAGGCCATGTTCAGTTCTGTGGGATACTCTTGGACTGTTAGCTTTGGCATCATCCCTCTGGGGATGCTAAACCTTTGTTACTATGTAAGGTGAATCCTAATGGATTGTGACTATGTATGATCTCTCCTAGATGGGCCATGGACTGTGATGATCTCCCTCATCCTTAAAGTGGATTGGTGTAAATTATCCTAGCTAGGCCATGGCTAATTTGACCTTACCTTTTTGTACATGACTTATTTGGTGTTAATTATGCTAGAGGGAGTTGTGATCTTTTAAGGTTGATTAGTTGTGTTTTGGGCTAAATATCGCTTCTACTATCCTACTAGGGTCTTCACACATGGTGACTGAGATATCTTGCTTTCTACTGTATGTATCTAACCTCAACCTACAAAATTATAACCTACTCTCTATCAAGGTATTCCATATGTTCCTTTGGTGACTTGTTATTTTAGTGACGAGATCTGAAACTAAAAGTATCTAAGTGTAATGCTGACCCAAACAGTTCTAGACTAGCTTTATCATTGTTATTTGTTAACTGGTTATTAAATTTACTAGTATTTCTATTACTGATTTATTTCGTGTACATTGTTATCGTTCTTTTCATTAGTTATAATATTGTTATTCTTTATGTTTTATACATGGTAATTGGTAAATACTACAATAGGTCTGTTGAAAATACTTCAAAAGAAACAAGTGAGAGATGGGATATACATTAAATAAAATATCATTTGGGAGAACATGGAAATGGGTTGTGTGAACCATTGTAGTCTATTAATTGTATGGTTTTTTCTGTAAATTGAAAGGGATATATGTTTCATTTCAATTATGGTTGTTGTTAAAGTCACAATGACGAAGTATGTCAAGGTCACTTGGATGTTGTTGCTAGTGTGCAGTTGGATATGATTTTCCATTTGTCAATTTCCATGGGTTGTTGGGTGTGTATTTTATCTACAAATAGATATTTTTCAAGGTTTGAGGTTTTTGAGGTGCTTGGCCAAGATTCTAGGAGCATTTTATAAGTTTTTCAATTGGTCCTTTTTTGCTAGTATTTCTTCATCTCAGTAGCCAATGTCATTTGGAATATGGCAGAAAGTTTTGTAGAGAGTTAGTTCAATTCTACAGTAATTGATGTAGCGATTTGAATCTGTTGGGCCTTGCAGAGTAGTGTGGAATCTCTTTCACCTTATTTCTCCACCAAACGATTCTTTATGGTGATCTACCTTGGTTATTATTTTGGCATTTGCTATGTTGTGATGTCTAAAGATAACCCAATTTAGTTTTATCTATTTACACTTGGTATGGTGATTAGAAGTTCTTAGTCATTTATAATATTTTGTTAGTCAACAAACTATGTCAAGATAAGGATTTTGTTTGTAAGTTGTATTTTTCTGTTATTTAACAGAGTTTTATGTAAAGTTTAGATATCCCACATGCAAAAGACAAGCTAAAGTAGGATCATTACCTATAAAAATGCTCTTAGGGATTACAATGGGGTGTCTTTTTGTGGAATGTGTAAAAAAAGTGCTTAGTAAGAGAGATCTTTTGGAAAGCGACAGAGTCCATACTACCCTTGGATTTGGTCTTGAGCTGACGTCCATACCTTTTCATGGGTCCATACTACACTTGGATTTGGGCTTGCGTTGGTGTCCATATATTTTTATGTAAGTTTCATTGTTTGTGATGTAGCTTTTGAATATTCAAGTGATATTACTATTCCCCCTGCTAGTGCTTTAGAATCCATGATCAATTTGTTTTTTGAACAATGCTAGAATTGCCATTGTTTTTATTGAACTTATTGTTGTTAGTGGAAAATTTACTTATTTTTTTGTTTGTTTTTTCTGCTGCTTATTACTGTTGGTGTCTTACTAGTTTCAAATTCATATTATTTTTCGAGTTTCAACTTTGTGCTGCAAGTCTCAGTTTTAAAAATTATATTTTGAGTATGGACCATAGCAGTGGTATCAAAGCTACTTTTATGGCCTCATAGGAAGAAACAAAAGATGGATTCATTCTTATTAGCAACTCATGGGGAAGATACTGGAAGTGATAAATTACACTATTGGTAGAAGAAGCTGTAAGGGCTACCTTGGATGGGATAAAAGACACCATGGCGTAGATAAATCAAGTTTTACTTAAATTGATTGTATCCATGGACATAGGAGTAGTAGTGAAGGTCAACAAAGGCCCAAGATTGGATAAGGTAAGTGGAGAAACATTATGATAATTGAAACACTTTTGCAGGAACATTAATGGGAGGAGCGCCAATTATGAAAGCCATGGCAATCAAATAATTAAGAGAGAAATCATATCAAATAGTGACTGTTTGAGAGAATTTCCATTCCCAAGTTTGATGGTGTCAATGGGACTATATGTGTGCTTGCCCATTTTTTAATTCATCAATACATTAGTCCTATTTTATTAGTGTATATATTTGTTTGCTTGTTATAGTCCATCATAAGTTGTGTAATTGTGATTAAAGTTTGTATGTTGGATTCTTGTTGGCATAGGCTACTTGAGATCTTTTTCCTTGATTAGGTAGCTATACTATCTTGTAAATTTATTGGATATTTTAGGTGCTTCAACTCTCATTTAGCTTGACACTTAGAAACCGCCAAATGTGATATAATTTTAATAAAAATGATCATATCATCAAGGTACTTGTTAGTGATGACATGATTGTTAGATGATGGCCTTACTTGTGATTTAAGGGTTTGGATAGCGAAGTTGTCACATTTATTTTGAATAATCCTAAGGTGGATTATTGGAAAATCCCATTTACAACCCTACACCAATAAGTCTCTACATTTGATTGGGGAAAAACTAAAGGAAAATGAATGGGATAAAGTTGTTCAGTTGAAAATAACCATTTGGGTGATTTTGAGTTTACTTTTTATAACTACTTAGAGGCTTATATCCAAGAAGATTATTTCTTATCCCTAAACAATATAAAGCAATAAGACATGGTGGTCCACTACATGAAAGAGTTCCTCCAAGCTAGCATGCTTGTAGTATTTTTTTTCCTTCGTATGTAGTTGTCATGTATATTGATGTGTTGAAAGAGCCCATCGATATAACTTGTGCCCTCTTGAACAACAAAGAGTGGTCCTAAGGAAACTTAAAAATGCAACACCCTTGTTATTTCTAGTTTTGGAAAATCCAAGAGTAGAATGAAATACCTTGTAGTGATTGTTTTCTCTGCACAAAGGGGTATGTTTTAACTGCAAAGAGAAATGTCCAAGGGACACAAGGGTAAGACTCATAGAAAATCCACATGATTGAAAATTTGGAATAGGAACCATTGGAGGTGGATTAAAATGGGGTAGAGAATAGATTAGAGGAAGAAATTACTAACATGGATGCCAAATTTCTATAAGAGATCATCGCTCTTGATGAGGCCACTGCTCCCCTTCAAACAAAAAAGAGTGATCCTAAGGCACCCCTCCAAACTTTGGTACTCATGTTATAAACATTGTTGGAAAATACATGGGTAGAATGACAAAATTTGCAACCATTGTAGATCTATTCACAAAGGGTATACATTCAAATTCAAAGAGAAATGGTCAAATCCAAAGAGAAATGGTCAATTTGTTTTTAAAATTTGTATAACTATCGCTATAGTGATGGAGTTTTTTTTTTTTAAATACCATGAATCGTCGCTATAGTGACGAACCACCCTTTACACAAATTTTCATAGCCTTCAATATAGCGATGTGGTTCCATCGGTATTGCGATGAACCTTCTGTTCATGTTCCAATGAAACACCGTTTCTAGTGTAGAAAATTCATCGGGTCATTCGTCGCAACTTTTTGTATTGTCATTGCTATAGATATATACTTTCATCGCCACTTTTTGGTATTTTGGTCCTCACTTTTTTGGTATTAGCGTCACTATAGTGACGCATTGTGATGGTTCATTAGAGGAATTTTGGGGTCTAAATGGGCCTCCTAAGGAAAATAATAAAATAATAGTTAAAATAATAAAATAATATTGATTAATTTTGGAGGAAGAAANCAATTGAAATTTGAGTAAAAACACAATGAGATATGTCGAAAATACGGACAAAAAAAGTAGTTTTTTTTAATGACAAATATGTCAATTCAACCATTATGGTTGACTTATTTTATTGAAATTCTATTGGTTCTTGAATTCCAACTCACAAAAACTTATTTTGGCACATTTTCTTATAAGGCCCATTTTAGACCCCAAATTTCCTCTAATGCATCGCTAAATATTTGTCGAAACAACAACGAAAATTTGTTGCAATAACAACCATGCATTCCTCGTAATAGCGACGACCCTACACCATATTAGAAACCATCCATTCGCCGCAATAACGACACCAGCCATGCGTCACAATAGAGACAAAATATGGAAAGTGTTGCTATAGTGATGAATGTTTTTCCATGAAAATAAGGGGTCATGTGTGTCGCTATAGAAACACACAAGTGTTGCAATAGCAACGAATTTCCATGGGAAAAATGTCCACATGTACTAGTGCTTGGTTTGGTCACAAGCCAAATATTTCACATTTCAAGATTTTTGGCTCAAGGGCTTGGGCTAGGATTCCTCTTGAGAAGAGAAAGGCCTTGCAGCCTCAAATATGTTAATGTATTTGTAAATTTGGAATGTATTCATCCGTATATCTTATGTATTGTACCCCAATGTTTATTCTGGGATGTGTCTGTAATGTATTTGAGTCATGTCATGCCCCAATGTTCCTATTGGTAGGTTCTATAATGTAAACAAGTAATGTCAAGTCATTATGGGTAACCCTCCTATTGATCAAGGGTTAAAGTCCCCGCAATTCCGGGGCACTAGGGTTATTAGAATCTCCTAGAGAAGTTGGCCCTATTAAGTTATTGTCAAGTCAGGAATTAGTATAAATAGAGAGTGAGTTTCTCTATTTATCACACACTCACTCACACTCAGTTGTAGCACATAGCTGAGGAAGAAGAAGCTGCCGGGGCTAGAAAGAAAGAGGATACTGCTGTCGGGAGATCATCTTACTGTTTTGGGGTTTTAATTTTGGTGCTGATTCTATCTCCGAGGAAGTTTTGGGGTTTTCTCCATTTATAGTTTCCTTGAGGAAAAATACTGTGTTCATTGTCTCTTGTGTTTGATTGCTGTGCTTGTTATTCTCTCAGTTAAAGATCCTAGTATAATGCTAGCTTAATGTTAAAAATCTAACATGGTTTTAGAGCTAACCTGAGAAGAAGACACTGTGCAGCTACAGGAACTAGGGATTCCTACT
This sequence comes from Pseudotsuga menziesii, assembly GCA_001517045.1. Classification (NCBI taxonomy): domain Eukaryota; kingdom Viridiplantae; phylum Streptophyta; class Pinopsida; order Pinales; family Pinaceae; genus Pseudotsuga; species Pseudotsuga menziesii. The sequence goes on from LPNX011003059.1 coordinate 107,585, forward strand.
TTTTGGATCTCTCTCCATAGTTTTTCAGCAAAAGAAGGTTGGGTTGACACTCCTCCTTAGGGCGCATCTTTCTGTCGAAGCATAATTTGATTCTGAGCATTTTCAGTTTTTTACCCGACACTGCTGCCAGAAATTAGGGCTTTCCACAAAAGTGGAATTTTTAAGTGAGCCCGGGCATGGATTGATCTCCTCCTCAAAATCAAAGTTTATAGATAAAGATCAAATCATTTGGCTAGATAGAAATCTAGAAAAGTCAAACCCTAATCTTCTCCTGAACCAGCACTGCAAAAATTCAGCTCCAAATCCAGATCCGACATCTTGACCTGGTAAGATCTAAATATTTTGTATTTCTATTTGAGGTCCTCAGTTAAGATGTCTCATCATACCAAGCTTGATGAAAATCTTGAGGGAGCTGAGAACTTTCGAGCCTGGAAGTATAGGATCTCCTTGGTCCTGGAAGAAAATGAGTTGGACTCCTTTATCAATGAGGAGGTTCTAGTTCCAGAGGGGGATGAGGCTAAGGCCTTACACAAGAAGAATTTGGTTATGGCTAAGAGTATTATTGCAGATTCAATCAAGGATCACCTCATACCATAGGTGTCATCCCTAAAGACACCTAAAGCAATGTTTGATGCCCTGACCAAACTGTTTGAAGGGAAGAACATAAACCGGAAGATGAATCTAAGAAACCAGCTGAAGAATGTAAAGATCCAGAATGCAAAGACCATCTAGTCTTACTTTACTAGGGTCTCTCAGATCAAGGAACAACTGGAAGTAGTAGATGAAGAAGTGAAGAATTCAGAGATTGTAATGACCACCTTGAATGGTCTCCCTAGATCATGAGACTCCTTTATTCAAGGAATATGTGCCAGAAAGAAGTTATTCAAGTTCAGCATACTATGGGAATAATTCTCTCAAGAAGAAGCTCGAATAGCAGCTCGAGAAGAAAAGATGGGAATTAAATATCAAGCTCTCATGGTACACTCCAAGAAAACTAGAAGAAGTTCTCATCACCCCAGAGGTAAGCACTCTCACAAAGATAACACTAGAAAAGATATCTCTAGAATTAGATGTTATACATGTGATGATAAAGGACACTATTCTAAAGAATGTCCTAGAAACAAAAATGTTTCTCACAAGAAGAAGGGAAACAAGAGAAGACATCATGCTCATGCTACAAAGGACGATGAACCTTCCACAAAGAGAATCAGACATGAAAGTGATGATTCCTCAAGTGATGAAGAATATGTTTTGATTTTTGCTCTCATGGGAAACACTACACATGGAAGCAATGATTGGCTTATAGACAGTGGGGCTTCCAAACATATGACAGGATTCAAGGAATTCTTTGTGAAACTATCAGAACATGAATTACCACATAAGGTGAAACTTGGAGATGACTACCAGTATCCAATAAAAGGTAGTGGGGACTCCTCCTATAAGCTAGACTCTAGAAAGTCTATGACAATGAAGGGAGTATTGGTTGTACCGGGACTAAAGAAGAACCTCCTCTCCATATTTGCATTAGATGCAAAAGGCACGAGGGTTTCATTTATATATGGCCAAGTTATCATGCGGCCAAAGGGAAATACTATTAATGATGCAGTAGTGATTGGGGAAGAAGAGGGAGGTCTATACAAATTGAAGGGCCATCCAGAACAAGCCTTGGTCCATGAAACAGTAGATCCAAATGAACTTTGGCATATAAGGCTTGCACATGTGCATTATAGAGCACTACCACTTGCAAGCAAAGTTGTTGAAGGTCTTCCAAAAATTCAAGCAAAACATGANACGAGTACACACGCTACATACTTTTGATGGACCCCGCTACCCCAAAAACAAGAAATACCTGAAAAAACGTGATGATGATGTCATCATCACGTTTTTTCAGGTATTTCTTGTTT